>QANX01002496.1:979-29891 GCA_003254975.1 Ochetophila trinervis | reverse complement strand
TTTTTTTTTTTTTTTTTTTTTTCTATTTGGCAGACATATGCGCATAAAATTCTCACAGGAAGGCGGCCTCGCATGCATACAGTTAGACAAAGAAATGGCCTTTCTAGTTTGACTTCTAGATCTGAGAGTGAATATGATCCATTTGGTTCAGGGCATGGATGCAACAGTATTTCTGCAGGGCTTGGTAGTATTTATTTCCTGTCTGCTTATTCATTTCTTTCATTTCTAAAAAAAAAAAAAACTCCATAAGCTTTGTATTCTGTAAGTAATTTGATCTAGTGTATTTGGAGTTGGCTAATTAAATTTCTGCTGGTCTAACATGTTATCATTTAAAGGCATGGCAATTGCACGTGATATTAAAGGAAAGCGGGAGTGTATTGTTAGTGTCATTAGTAATGGCACAACTATGGCTGGCCAGCTTTATGAGGCAATGAGTAATGCAGGTTATTTGGATTCAAATATGGTAGTTATTTTAAATGACAGCCGCCAGTCTTTACACCCAAAGACATCTATAAGTGCTCTATCTAGTACCCTAAGCAGGCTTCAGTCAAGTAAATCCTTCCGGAAGTTTAGAGAAGTTGCTAAGGTATGTCTTTGTAGTTCTTCTATTTAATTAAAACCTGGGGTGACTGTCTGCTTCAGCCGATAATGACAGAGGGAATTTGTGATTTTAAGATATTGAAATGTGCATTGCCATTGTGTATGGAGTTAAATTTGTACTTATATATTAATCTATATACGTATATAAATGTATATAGTCTTTTTATGGTGCGGATATCTACAAGTTAAAACTTACGGATATCCACACCATAGAAAGACGAATTTTAATATATCAGCACCATTTAAAAAGCACATATGAGAGTGTGTGTGGCCTTTGGCTAGATATGCTCAATCAAGAACATGATAGTCTAATTCCCTTTAAAGCTTTGGGAATTTTAAAGTGCCAGATTCCTTGTGTTAGGATTATGTATCTGTAGTTTTTGATTATTATGAAGTGATTCTTCCATACTCTTGTCCAGGGTGTTACAAAAAGAATTGGTAAGGGTATGCATGAATGGGCTGCAAAAGTTGATGAGTTTACACGTGGAATGATGGGTCCATTGGGATCCACTCTTTTTGAAGAACTTGGGTTGTATTACATTGGTCCTGTTGATGGTCACAACATTGAAGACCTAATTTGTGTTCTACGAGAAGTAGCATCTCTGGATTCTATGGGTCCTGTATTGGTTCATGTCATAACAGAGGAAAATCATGGAGCAGACAACAATCAAAAGGATATATCATATAAACAGCAGGAAGGTATGCTTGGTTTTGTGACTTTCCTTACTGATTTTTTGTGATCCATATGCATCATTCGGCAGTAAGTCATGAGACTAACAAGTCCACCTAATACTAGGCTTGGCCTGGCTTAATTTTGGATTTTACTACTCAGCTTATGTTTAGTTTTTGTTGTGGCCTTTTTTGAGCATAGAAAATGGTTCAATTCAAGCTTAGTTTTACTAAGGAAATTAACTTACTAACATATAAGATTATAAGTTCTAATTGATGCAAAGACTATATTGATATATGTATTTGTTGAATTACTAACAAAAATTTGGTATTGGTGATCTTTTGGTAACTTAACTATTACTTTGATTCTTTAATATAAGATTTTGAAATTGATTTAGTTGTAGGTACTCTATTACATCCTTGTGGCTATGTATTAGAGGGCAAGTGCATAAAGTTGCTGTCTTTGCTTGACTGTTTCTTAGATATGAGATGAAAATAATATTCTACTAAATTTATTATTTCTTTTTTTCTTCCAAAATGTTGCAGGCTCAAGTAATCCTAATTCATTACCATCGAAATTTCACTCTCAGACATATAGTGATTGCTTTGCAGAGGCTCTTGTTGCAGAGGCAGAGAAGGACAAAGATATTGTAACAGTTCATGCAGGAATGCTTATGGAACCATCACTTCAACTATTTCAGGAAAGATTTCCAGACAAATTTTTTGATGTGGGAATGGCGGAGCAACATGCAGTTACATTTTCTGCTGGTCTATCATGTGGAGGATTAAAGCCATTCTGCGTAATTCCTTCTGCATTTCTACAGAGAGCTTATGACCAGGTTCTTCCTCTATATATTGATTAGTTGATCGATGCTGACATTCACATAGAAAGATGCAGAGAAAAATTAACTACATACACAGACATACATAGATGAAAATTCACTAGGATTTCTAATAACCACTGCCTCGTTACAGCATACATGGAATTTTCTCCCTTTCCATGTTCTCTTTCATTATCTACATCAAGTTTTACTTCCTACCATGCTTTCATGTTTAAAGACATAACTGCATCATACTTCGATGGCTATGGTCCTCGATGTGCAAGCTTAAGAAAAATAATCATATTTTTCCTTGTGCTTTATGTAGGTGGTCCATGATGTTGATCGCCAAAGAATTCCAGTGCGTTTTGTCATTCCAAGTGCAGGATTAGTTGGATCTGATGGTCCAATGCAGTGTGGGGCATTCGATATAACATTCATGGCATGCTTACCAAACATGATTGTCATGGCACCTTCCAATGAGGATGAGCTTGCCCACATGGTGGCCACTGCTGCCTATATTGATGATGGTCCAGTTTGCTTCCGGTATCCTAGGGGTGCTGTTGTTGGAATGGACTACCCTATATGCAGTGGGATTCCCATTGAGGTATTTCCTTGGCACACCGCAAAAAATTTCCTTCATGATGTTTGGTTAAGAAAACTGTCTGTACATAGCTTAGCAGAAGGACAACGCCCTTATTGCCAACACCATGATGAAATATGAAAATATAGTGCGTGTTTATATAGTTTCGTTCCTGTTTTTTAGTCATATACTTTTTTACTTTTCAATAATGGTAAAGACTAAGATCTTTAACCTATTCCTTATATTCTATTTTGACTTCTTTGTACTCTAGAGCAGATTGGTAAAGGGAAAGTTCTTAAAGAGGGAAAAGACGTTGCCCTGCTTGGATATGGTGCAATGGTTCAGAACTGCCTTAAGGCTCAGACCCTTCTTGCAAAGCTTGGCATTGAGGTAACAGTTGCTGATGCTAGGTTCTGCAAGCCCCTGGACATCAAGCTTCTTAGGCAGCTTTGTAGAAACCATGCATTTCTTATCACAGTCGAGGAGGGTGCTATTGGAGGTTTTGGATCCCACGTTGCGCAGTTCATGTCGCTTGACGGACAACTTGATGGAAGAACTAAGGTAGTTTTCTATCCATATTGCAAAAAGTTAAATTCCTGCTGGTAAAGAGATGTGGTTATATTTGTTTCTGGGTTTGATATGATTGAAAAGTGGGAGATATGGTAAATTTCCACAGCAGATATAAATATTTACTTGCTGCTAAATGTATATGCTTGTCCAATTGTCCTGATCTTCATATTTATGTGGTTATATTTGTTTCTGTGTTTCTTTCCAGTGGCGACCAATTGTTCTACCAGACAACTACATTGAACATGCATCTCCCACTGAACAGCTAGCTCTTGCTGGGTTGACTGGACATCACATAGCTGCAACAGCATTAAGTCTGCTTGGACGCACTCGGGAAGCCCTACTCTTGATGTGCTAGATTTCTGAATTTTTGTTCTGACCTTGTTTTGCTGTATTCATCAAATCCATTACAACTGAAGCACAAGCAACTAAAAGCAAACCAATCTCTGTAATGATTCATGTAAATTATGTATCTGTTTCCATTTATTATGAATGTAAGTAGCAAAATATTGAAGCTGTAATCGATTGTATAGCACAAATCATAATGGAAAACCCATGCTTTATTTGTTTTCCTTTATCACTGGTTCTACTTGTCCTTAGGGTGTAAATTAGTCATGTGAATTTGAGCTGGGCTTTTTTGGGCTGAAGAGAAAATTCGGGCCGGATTATGCCAATATTTTAAATTTAAAATTTGATACTCAGACCTTTAGATATCAAGACAGGCTTGGTTTGGGTTTAAGATTTAATTTCAAATTTAGAAATCCAAAGCTTAATTTAAATATATATATATATATATATATATATATTTTACTTAAAATATATTATGTAATAAATAAAAATAAAAATTAATATTATAATATTTTTAAGCATTCAAAATATATTATAAATTTTAATTTTAATAAAAAATTATAAATTTTATTTTTTAAATATAATAAATTTTATTTTGTTATATATTAAATAAATAAATTATTTTATTACATACTTATTTTTAGTATTCAGACTTATTTATACATATTTAAATATTCATGATATAGATGATTATTAATTTTTTTATCATTTTTTTATTAATTTGATGTGGTTT
The DNA here is from genome assembly GCA_003254975.1 of Ochetophila trinervis. NCBI lineage: Eukaryota > Viridiplantae > Streptophyta > Magnoliopsida > Rosales > Rhamnaceae > Ochetophila > Ochetophila trinervis. Next base: position 25,573 of record QANX01002496.1, on the reverse strand, counting down.
ATGATTTGAACTAATAATTATTCATTATGTATATAAAAAAAAATTTAAATAAATTATATCGGATTAAGATTCGGAATAATCTAAATTGACGGGCTTCGGATTGGGCTTCAAGCAGATCCAACAGGTAGCTCAATGAATTAGGCTTTGGGTCAAATCCATATTAAAATTTTAAAACTCGAGTTCATATTTGAACCAGATTTTTTCAGACAGGTTTAATAGACTTTTGGGCTTTCTTTTACATACATACTCGTCCTGCTCTTGCTTTTGACAAAAACAAACATAAATATGTAAATGTGTAGATGCAACAGTATGAGTCTACTTTATGACTATTGAAATGGGATTTCTCTCTAGGCTAATGTATGCTTCATCGCTACTACTATCAGTACCACTTGAGCACAAGGCCTATGGAGCTCTTCAAGTATTTTACCAGATTATATTTTTGTGGATTTTAATACCTGAGCATGTAAGAATTGTTTTGTCATACCATTGAGTTCTATTCATTACTTGATTATTATAAATCTTTGCATGTTCAAGGATTTGAATTTAGGAATATTACTTTGGAAACTTTGATACTAGGATGTTCCGTGGAGGACTTGTTTGTTCCATTTCTAATGTGGTTGCAACATTGGTATGAAGAAAGACTTTTTTTCTACCCCAAACTGAAGGGCTACGTAGAAGTAATGCCTAAACATTTTTCCTAACACTAGGTTTAAAAAAACTCTTCAAGCGTTGCTGATATGTCAAGATCTGGGTAAAACGTGTCTAAGATGTGGAGAGTGAAAAAAACAGTGCTCCCAAAATACTAATTTCCCCATGCAGGCTGTCACAACCATGTGGGGTCCATACAGAATTTGGTACTCTGGGAGTACTAGAGATTTCCTGATCGTCATGCAAGCAGCCAAATCCAACGCTGAAGAAAACAAAAATAATGAAATTATTGAAGCCAGTTCTTCCATTGTCAATGCAATCATGCCTCCAAGGGAAAGAGTTTTTGACACGGTTTTAACTTTGAATTGGGACTTTATTAGGTAGAAACAGCTAAGAAACGCGGAGAGCCCATCATTTAATTTGCATTGGACAAGAGCCCCTATTGTAGATGTGTAATATAAAGAATATTACTTTTTTGGTATATTGTTAACTGCTTTCTAATATAAATGTATGCTTTTTTGACGTATTGGCTTTCATTCGCATTGCATGAGCTTCAGTTTTTCTATTTATTAGTTTCCACATGGAACCCAATGTATGCAAACATTGAACCTATATCAAGGATATTGACGTCAATGATCAATCAAAACAAAATATGTGGAATCGAAAAAAATACTAACTTCTCGTACAATTTCTAATAATAACAAACAAAATTACTTGAAAAAAAAATTATACTACATGATGCATAGTACTGGCCAATTATAAACTCAATGAGTATAGTTATGAGCAAACTATCTGTCATCACTGTCAGAGGGACCTCTTTGATATGATAGTAATTAATGGGGTTTCATTTAATTTTTCAAACTAACGTTCTGTATGGTAAAATAAGCCCCAATAGTAATACTAGCCTATTATTTAAATGATTAATTTTAATTGCAGTATTTAAAATTTGACTTAAATTAAATTAAACAGTATAGATTTTTTATAATATATCTGCAGTATTTGATAGTATATATAATTACTATTACACTATTATTTTACTGTATACTTTATTTTTTATTTTTTTTTATAATAACAGCTGGATAACGTTATAATGGTAATTATACATGCCATCATAGATTGTAAATGTATTATCCAAAACTTAAGGTGTTAAATTTAATTTAAGCTAAATTTTAAAAGCTGCAATTGAAATTATTTTTAATTAAATTTTCATATTAACACGTATAGCCCATTGAAAATTGATCACTGACGATAACATATAATGCAATTTTTATAGTCATATTATATGCAACATAAAAAAAAAATTAGAATTTTGTTATTTGTCATAATTTATAATAATCACCATTAGAACCCATTTGAAATAACTAATCTTAATTGGATGCATTTAATTATATACTGATTATTTTTATAGAGTTTTGTTATTTGTCATCAATGTAATTTTAGAGTAGCTTATGTGACAAACTTTAATTGAAAATGATTTAATTCATTTTATTTTTTTTTAAACTAAAGCTCTAATAAAAAAAAACTAAATGTTTAAGTGTTTCACTTAAAATACCACATAACATATAGTCCTACCGATAATCCATCACTAGTGATCACCTATAATATTTTTCTATTTTATATTAATTTTTTTGAGTTAACTAATTAAATTGTCAAATAGGATATAAATCTTACTAATATTCAATCACCAACCATGACATATAATATTTTTCATAAAATTATATGGCATAAATAGTAAGTATTTAATTAAAAGTTGTTTGTTTCCACTAAATCATACCTTTTTTTTGGCTTTTTCTATTTTTTAATTTAAAAGAAAAAAGGTTTTAGATTCCTTAGAGAACAAGATAGTAGCAAATCCACTACTTTTTCGACCAAAGATTCCGAATTGGAATACCCATCAAATATCAATAAACAAACAAGACCTTTTTGATCATTTCTATATTGTCAATTTGTTTATTTTTGAATAGATACTTTTAATTTATTGATTTTTTATAACTCATTTTTAGAACCAATACTATGTTAAAACTGAAGATCTATGATACTAAATAGGCGACACAGTTAAAAAAAAAATGATCACTTTTATTGTAACGAAATGACGACAAATAGCTAAATTGTTTCATTAGTGATGCAGAAATACAATTAACGACACATGTTTGTGAATTGTCGTCAAAAATGTGTGCACCAAACATAATAAGCAATACAACAAAGTCTTATGTCGCTAAATATGACATCATTAGCGACACATGTAGGTCTTGTATCCTTAAATGAGAATGCGCCAAACACATTAGCAACGCATGTGGGTACAATGTCACAAAAACAGTGCGCGAAAATCTAACGCCTTGACAATAAAGAAACATTGTTGCTATTTAGTCAGAAATTGGTGACACAATAGCATATTATGTCGCGTTTGTAAAGAATTGGAGACACTCTCCTACAATTTGTGTTGCTAATTAGAGATGGATTAGCGACATATTTTAAATTTTTTCAGAGCATCACTAATTGTCATTTTTTCTTTTTTTTACTAATTAAAATTTGTCAAAATAATTATTCTTTTAACTTTTCAAATTAATTTAGCTTACTAAATTAATAATTTAAATTAGTTTACTGAATTAATAATTTAAATTCACTTAAGAAATTAGTTTCAAAAAATAAATTAATTTTAGAAAATAGAATTAAAAATATTTCAAATAATTTTACCACGCACCTACTAATTTCAAGTACCACTTTCAACGCCTATTATTAATTTTTTTTAAAATTAATAATATAAATTAGATTATAAGTTAATATTTGATATTAATAATTTAAATTAATTTACCAAGGAATAGGAGACTCTTTAGTGATGAAAATTCCAATTTTCTTTATAGGGTTAAAAAATTTAAATTAACATTTAATGTTATTTGAAACAAATTAAAAAAATACCCGCCTTTTTTTTTCAACAATAGGTGACGTTAGAAGTACTCTATTTGTCACTTATTATTGAAATAATAAGCGGTAGTTTGAATTTTGAATTTTTCATCTTTATCTTGCTTTTGAAACCCAAAATCCCTCATTTAAACGGGTACTGTCCCTTCATCTTCGTCTTTCGTCTGTGCGATCTTGAAGGAGTTTTCCAAGCATGTATTACTCTTCACTTTTTTGCTATTTTATTAACCAAAAACCATAAATCTTTAAAACTTTAAAACTTACTTGCTTATTTCTGTATAATTTTTTTATTTTTTTTTAAATTTTCTCTAACAAAAACCAAAGTTGGTATCGGTAAAGAAACTCATTCCACCGCCGACGATAACAACATAGAAATAGGCCATTCGGTCATTTCCAACCTAATTAATCTTCTATGCATGCAAGTTTTTTTATGTACTCTTTTATATTTATATATATATATATATATATATTTTATGTGCTTGTAGGAGTAAGCAAGCATATAAATTCTCATAGATTTTTTATTTTTGTATAAACAAAAATATTACTATATGAAAATTTATTGTAAATAATGAAAATATATATTGAGATTTTTGTTTTATATATATATAATTAATTTAAAAATTGACAAATTAATTAATTAATTTAAAAATTGACAAATTAATTAATTGATCACAAAAATTAATTTAATTAATTAATTGAAATAAATAAATTAATTAAAACAATAAAATTTGAAAAGGCGACATTTAGCGACGCTTGGCGTTAATAGGGTACGCTTAGCGCTGCTACAAATGGTAATAGGTGACGCTTAGCATCACTTTAAATGTTATAGAAATACGTGACAACAATGTCACTAAATACTTTTTAACGACAATCAATGTCGCTAAAGGCGCTTAATATTTACCATTTTAGTGACGTTATACACCACTAATCATTATTATTATTATTTTTTTATTTTAATTTAATTTATTTGTGTAAACCTTAATTAATTAAATTAATTTGTATTTATGTGTTACCTATTTGAGTTTTTTAATTTTTGTTTTTAATTAAATTTTGACTTTGGATGATGATTTTAGCGTCGTTTATAAATACCATCGGCGATTGTGAAAATAAGCAACAAAATTGTTGCGTCGTGGATTTTCTAAATATGCGACATCATTTTAGCGCCGCACTTTACTTTCACATTAGGCGACATAAACTTCAGCGACACAAGAATTTGTGTTGGTTATTACATTTAACGATGCAAAAATAAAATATCTTATTAGCATTTTTGTTCTAGTAAAATGATATAATATTGACATGTTAGAATATGTATTAATATTTAATTAAAACTTCTAGCACACTAGGTGATGCGAATCCTAGCAGAATGGATCGTTCTACAAAGGTTTACTGGTTTTGAAGTTGACATCAACCCACAATCCAACGAGAGATTGGAACCTCGGTACGAAAGCTTGACTCGTTGTCTATGGGAAAGACAAGAACCTTGCTATAAACGCCACAATCAAAGCTTCGTTCTTTGATTGATAAGTTGGAAGTTTGTTCTTTAGACAAACCAAAGAAAATAGAAGAATAATTCTCAAAATAATTGTTATAATCTATTGTATCTTGTTGCTAACCGAATTTTGGTCTTTTAAATAGAAAAACATTGTTTGCCAAATATCGAAATAAACCCTAAAAGGAATAGGAAATAAAAGACTAATATACCCTTAATTAATCAGCTAAATTACATGATAATTTCAATGTAGACGTCATAGGCCCATTTATAGCTTCGCCGGCCTTTTATCCAATGCTTGTTGAATATAAAGCTCTAAAACCTTCTTGAATTGTTGACTCAACTACGTGTCACGGAACCTCTTGGATAGCTCAAACCATCATATGGACCATCTCCTCTGTATGGCTTGATGTCCTCGTCATTCCCTCCCCCTTTTGGAGGATTTGTCCTTAAATCATCACCTGGTTCAAACACGATCGTAATATTGTTGACAGTGCGACAGTCAACACACATCTGCCAAGTTCCATCTTTCTTAGGTACGAGTAGCAACGAAATTGCACAAGGGCTCAAACTCTTCTGCCTTTGGAGTTCCTTCATCTCTTCAGGAGTACTCTGATAGACTGGTCAATTTGGTAGTGGTGCCTCGGGAACTAAATCAATTTGATGTTCAATTCCTCTAATAGGTGGCAATCCTTCTGGTAGATCAACGTGAAAAACATCATAAAATTCCTGTAAAATAGACACAATGCAACTAGGAACACGAGTGTCAAGGTTGTTAGAAGAAAATAAGGCCTTCTTATAAACAAGCGACATCATTGGCTTGTTCAAGGTCAAAACTCTCCTAATTTCACTCTCACTCGCAAAGAAATTGTGTTGTTTCTTTTCTCTTTTCAAAGTTCACTTTTATCTTTCTTTCCACTCATTTGTGTTTGGGAGCTCTCAGTCTCACTCTTGCCAATACTCTCGGATTTGCTCTCACCATAGGTATCTCTTTGCTTTTGTAATCGTAATTGGTCTTCATATACCTCGGTAGGTGTCATCGGCATCAATGTATGTGACTTTCCTTTAAACTCAAAAAAATGTTGATTGGTGTAACCATCATGTGTCACTTTCCGGTCAAATTGCCATGGCCTCCCAAATAATAAATGACCTCCATGCATGGGTACCACATCACAAATCACCTCATCTGAATATCGTCCAATTGAGAATGGAACCTCTACTTGTTTCACTACCTTCACTTCACTACAATCATTCAACCATTGTAGCTTGTAAGGTCTTGGATGCTTCAAGGTCTTCAATTCCAATTTCTCCACCATGAGGCTACTAGCTACATTGGTACAACTCCCACCATCAATGATCACACTACAAGCCTTTCCACTTACCAAACAGCAGGTGTGGAACAAATTGTCACGTTGTGGTGATTCATCTGCCTCTTTAGTTTGCACACTCAATACTCTTCGAACCATAAAAGAATCCCCTGTTATGGAAAACTCGAAATCACCACCTTCCTCCAATGTCAGCATCTCTTCTTCCTCCTCCTCTTCATTCTCAGACTCATACTCACCTCCCTCATTTAAAATCATTACACGCCGATTAGGACACTATCGAGCCATGTGACCCCTGCCCAAACACTTAAAACATTTAATATCACGACTTGGTGTATTTAAAGCGTCGGGTTTACCTGAAAATGGGCTAGAGCCGGTCTTAACCTCCTTAGGCTTATCTTGTTGTGCCACAGACCTATCCTTCCAACTAGGCATTTCCTCACGTCTATTCCAATTTGGTTTGGTATATGTTCCTGCACTTGAGAACCTACGGGTTTGCTTGGTTAGCCTAAGTTGCCTCTCAATTTTAATTACTTTGTCCACCAACTCTTTCATCTCCACATAATGTTGTAATTATACCACGTTAGCTATCTCACAGTGTAACCCGTTTAAGAAACGTGTCATGGTCGCCTCTCGATCCTCCACCACATTAGCACGAATCATAGTTATCTCCAACTCCTTGTGGTACTCTTCAACACTCTTGTTGCCTTGTGTAAGCCTCTATAATTTCTGGCACAAGTCCCTATGATAATGGGTCCGAATGAAACGCTTCCTCATCACAGCTTTCATGTCATCCCAGGTTTCAATCAGTCTCTCACCATTCCGTCTCCTACTAGTCACTAATTGATCTCACCAAACAACAGTATAGTCAGTGAATTCAACAGCAGCTAGTTTTACCTTTTTAAGCTCGGAATAATGTTGGCAATCAAATACCATCTCGACATTTTTCTCCCACTCGAAGTAAGCTTCTGGATCATTCTTTCCTTGGAATGATGGTATCATAATTTTGATGTTGTTCAAGTCATCATCTTTTCCACGATACCTTGATCTATTCACTCGGCCCCCATAGTCCCTGTAGTATGGACCTCTACAGAATTCTTCTTGTGTTTCCTCCATGTCAGCTTCATAGTCGTCTTCAAAACCAGGTTGGTTGACCCACTTTTCCCTTATGGCAGCCCGTTGGTGACCACCCCTATAGCCTCCACATTGTGCTCGTGGTAGGTCTTGATTGTCACCTCGTTGTGTGCCCTGCCTATTCTCCACTCGGTGTATTCTTTCATCCAGTCCATCAAATTTTAAATCCATTTTTGACTCCATCCTAACACTCATTTGCTCAAACTATCTCGTCATTGCCTCTATAATTGCTCTCATATCATTAGAAGTTTTTAACCCTCTAGGTTTAGAAGTCTCGCCTTGTTGTGATATGATTTCAGACCTGCAAGGATTAGTTAATAATGGACCTCACAATTCACTCCCTCAAGTGTTTCACTCTAAATATCGGCACTCCACTCGTGTTTACGCTCAATTCAGATTTACGGCTACGTCCAAATCACAATCCAACCTTTCAAATCAAATTACTAACTAAGGTTTGTAGCAAGATTATAGAACAAAGAAAAAGAGAATGAATTCAAATGGCTAGAAGGGAAATATATATATATATATTTCACTAGAATTGGTTAGTTCAAAATAGCACGTTTAGAACCAATAAACTATAATCTAAAGAAAAAATTTAACAAGTGATTTTGTACTCACAAATTAGGCTAGGTGCGACCCTAGGCGCAATCCCAGGCGCCTGCTACTTCGATTTGGCTTTTTTTTTTTTTTTAAACATAAGACTAAGATAAAAGAACAATGAACAGTGATCAAAGATTAAGGAACAAAGAAAACAAAGCAAGAACGCTAATGGTTGTGGATTAATTATAAGGGAAAAAAATATTAAACAAAACGAAAACAAAAATGAGGAAACTACAAACCCTAATGGTTACAGTTTTTTTTTTATTTGCGGAAAACAAATTAAAGATAGATAGAACCTGTAGAATCCGTGCTCTAATACCAACTTATGCAAATCCTAGAGGAATGGATCGTTCTACAAAGGTTCAATGGTTACGAAGTTGACCTCGACCCACAATCCAACGAGAGATTAGAACCTTGGTATGGAAGCTTGACCCGTTGTCTATGGGAAAGATAAGAACCTTGCAATAAATGCCACAAACAAAGCTTCGTTCTTTGATTGATAAGTTGGAAGTTTGTTCTTTAGACAAACCAAAGAAAAGAGAAGAATAATTCTCAAAATAATTGTTATAATCTATTGTATCTTGTTGCTGGCCGAATTTTGGTCTTTTAAATAGAAAAACATTGTTTGCCAAATATCGAAATAATCCTAAAAGGATTAGGAAATAAAAGACTAATATACCCTTAATTAATCAGCTAAATTACAAGATAATTTCAATGTAGACGTCATAGGCCCATTTATAGCTTCGCCGGCCTTTTATCCAATGCTTGTTGAATATAAAGCTCCAAAGCCTTCTTGAATTGTTGACTTGACTACGTGTCACGGAACCTCCTAGATAGGTCAAACCATCATATGGACGATCTCTTCTGTATGGCTTGATGTCTTCATCACTAGGTGTAATGAATTATGAATATGACAAATGCAAGCAACTAATCATTAATGATTTGCAACTTTTTTTCTTTTTTATTTGGTAAATGGTTTACTTAGCATTCGGTAAACAATGCAATTCCTGTCATTCTTGGTATCCTATGCTCTTTTAGGTTAATCTCAATTATTGCATCAGATTTTGTACTTCGAAGGGCCATACAAATAAATTTTTCTCCAAATTGAAAATATCGTTTACAGTGCAACATTTTTAAAAGGTTTCAGCACTGAGATCGATGCCATTGAGTGACACCTAACATGGACAAAAAAGTCAGCCTATTTTGTAATTGCTAAACACCGGTTTAGGAGAGAAGATGTTCAAATTTTTTATTTTTTATTCTTTTTTTAGGGAAGGGGGAATGATCGGTTTGGTTGTGATTGGAAATGAAGAAAAATATTTTGTGTGCAAATTTCTAGGTAGGCATTTAGGACAAATATTTTGTGTGCAAATTAATTTTTTTATTTTATTAAAAAGTTAAATAGTTTAAAATATTTGTTTACATTAAATCAAAAATTTTAAATTCGTCAAATGTCAACAATGTTTGTCATTAATGACTTAATTGCACAATTATTCATGTTACATTTTTATGGACCCATGTTATATTATATGACAAATGTTGCACTGTTATGGTCTAATATTACTTAATTATGAATGAATGTTAATTATTATAGTCAATGTTAGGAAACATGGACAATGTTAGTCATTAATGACCATGTTGCTCAGCTATGGACAAATGTTACACTTCTATGGATTCATGTTACACTATATGAAAATTTTTGCACTGATATGACCTAATATAACTCAGCTATGGTTGAATGTTAGTTATTATGATCAATGTTAGACAAGATGAACAATGTTAACTCCAATCACAACTCCTAACCCATCACCATAATTTCATCAAAACATATTCAACAATTCACAAATTTCACTAATTTTCTATTTTCTCACTCTAGACTACAAAGGCTTATTATTATGTAATGCAATTAAGCATAGAAAACATGTTTACCTTCAAATTGGAGCCAAATTTCACAATTTCTCTAGAAATTCAAAAATCCCCTTTATGTCCTTTTTGTCAAATCTTTAACCTAGCTTACTAATCTTCCATTCCAATACTTGGGTTTTGTAAAATAGTGAGAGATGAAACTTTTGGTACAAAGATTCCGGCGAAATGTGGCCACAATCTCTCAATTTCCGGTTAAGAAAAACTTTCAGCCAACTCCCCAATCTCAAACTTAGAGTGGTTTTTGGTTAAAAAAAAACCTCACAAAAGTGTTTAAAAGGCTCTAAAACCTATGGGTAACCTATTTCTAAGCTTGATTTGAAGGAGATTGAAGATGATTGAACTTTGTTTTCTCTCAAAAGCTTGGTTGCCTCTCAAAAATGGAGGAAAACAGCTGGTGTCTGCGTGAAGGAAGAGCTGGTGACTTCTAATTTCAAAATTTTGCCCTCTTTTCCAAATTTTCCCTTCGCTCATATCACATATTTATTTAACTCCAAGGGAAAAAAGGTCATTTGGCAATTTTTATTTTATTTTATTTTCTCATTTTTATTTTTACTTTTATTTTTATTTTTCTTTTTACACTAACTCTAATTAAAGACACTAATCCACAAATTTTAACTCTAAGTTTTTATTTCTCTTAGATTAAATTTTAAAACGAACAAAACTATTTCTCTAACAAGTATCTTTCTTGTATTACCCTTAGTGTTATCAATCTTATTATCAAACATAATTAACCATAATTACCTTATTAAACATCATTTAAATCTTTAGGGTGTTACAATCCATGATGCACAATATGCGTCGTGGATGAAATTGACACCGTTTTAGGTTGCCATCCTAGACGCACTTATGCATCGTGGATACTCAATCATTTACAACGCACAATGTAAATCATGGATGGAAAATGGTGCCGTTTCATGATGCATATGTGCATCGTGTAGACTCAACCATTTGCAACACACATTGTGCATCATGGATGGAAAACGGCACCGTTCCACGACACACATGTGCATCGTGTATACTCAACTATTTACTAGCACTTTGTGCATCGTGGATGGAAAATGGTGACATATTACCTTGGTTTTAACTGGGGTTTTCTCTCATTTGTTCTTCATTTGGCCAAAAATCTTATGACCTCTACGAAGGCACCGAACTGCAAAATCTCAGACTCGTACATGATTATTCTCCTTTTGCCTTTAAAAACCAGTTAAAATCGTTTCATTAGGGTATATATTAGTAAAGTCTTTACTTTTAGTTTCATTAGATGGTTTATTATGGTTTGAAATTAAGTTTTTTAGTTTTTAAATTTGAGCTTGTAATATGCATATATTTGATTGATTTGTAGTTACTTTTCGATGAATTTGGTAATATCTTGATGAGTTTTTTCTTGATTAGTTTGACCAGATCTCGATTTTGACTCTTTTTTTGTTTACTTGTTCGTGTTTTTAGTGTGATAGGCTTTGTTGGTTGTGCTTTATGTGTGGGTGGTGGCAGTTCCAAACTTGAGAGGCATAATCAGTGTGGGAGGCTGCGGCTTTGTGTCATCTTTGGTGGCAGTTTTGAGATTGATTTGTGTATTGGGTGGCGGCAGGTTTGTGTCATCAGTGGTGACAATTTTGAGCTTTACTTAGCATGCATATGAGTTGATATTGATTTACATATTTATAGTTTTTGTCTGTCAATGTGTATGTTAAGACAACGGACTTATTTATCGTCGTAAATTTGAATTAGTATAAAAAAATATATAGATAAATATTGCAAAACTAATATAATTTCTTAACAATGTTTGTAGGTACAAGTTGAGCGAAGAGCTGCTAAAGGCAAGTCAGTTGTTGAGTCTGACTTCAACGGTACACCACGATCATGCCAATCACAATCATCTACAATATGACAAAGGATTGGAGGAGAAGATATTTATACTGACTTGCCTCTAAAAGTTCCGCTCTTAGCTATGATAGTTTCTGGTATCCAAGACCAAGACTTTGGTGTTGAAGTAAAGTTGGGAGGTAGCATTGTCGGCAATGAAGTATCTACAGTTATGCGCAGTGATAACATATAATCATTTTACCAGATGGGCATGCTTACTGACGATTGCATCTTACTGGACATTAGGTTATTATATTTTTTTAAGTTAATTTTTTCAATTAAAATGTTATTATATTTCCTAAGTTTTATATATGTTGTTTCTAATTCTAAATTTTTATTTCACTTTTTTATATGAATATATGATAAGAAGTGCAAAAATTCTTGAATTTGGATTCATTGATCCAAGGTTAGTTGTTATGGAGGAGAAATGAAATGTAGAAAGTAGAGCTAAAAAAATCTATCATAGATGAAAAAGCATTGGCACTTCCAATAAAATTTGTTCATTCTATATTACCACCCGTAAGTATTTTAAATAAAGTGAATTAGGCTCTTATCATATTATTAATGTTTTTTAATTTTATTAATTTATTTTAAGTTATATAAATGTTATCTAAATATTTATCTTTTATTAGTGGTCATTGGATGTTCAGCGTTGTCAATCCATTTGAAATATTTGTTTAGTTTTTTGACTCCATTAAATCTGATGTCTGCGCTGATTTTAAACAAATGATTAATAGATAAATAATTTTAATTATTTTTTTCATTTATTAATTATATTATTTTTTTAACTATTTTAACTTTATATGGAAAATAGCTTTTACATTGTAGAATGGACCGAATACCAAAAGATCCAAAAGGCAAAATTTAGTTTGGCCAAATTCAAATATAATAAATGTCAAAATACTACATTTTATTTTTTTTCCAATTTAATAATTGCATTTTTACGTAATTTAACTTTTTGTTTAAATTTAATTGTAGATTCCTATGCAATCGGGTGAGAGTAAATGTGCATATTATGTATGCATGATAATGAGATAAATTTTAAATTTGAACGGAGATTTATCACCCAAATCATTTCATAACTTGGTAAGTTTAATTAACTATTATTTTTTATTTTTCTATGTATAATTATATTATCTTATTATATTTTACTATTATGTTAAATTATTTAATATATTAAATATTATATTTTTTTTCTTAAAAAGTTCCATAATATCGTTTAGATGCAAGACTATATAGACGAATTTAGAAAGAAGTGGTCTACATATTTAATCAACGGAATTTCTAATCTGTCAAAATTTTATCTAATGTTAGTTAAGTATTATATATATATATATATATTTTTTTTGGTGAAGGTTAAGTATTATATATATTCATGTGCATTATAATTTTATAGTTTCATAGTATTTATTAGTATAACATTTTATTTAATATATATCATTTAATTAACATTTTTTTAATAATAAATTTAATAGTTTTTACAATTAAAGTTTTTAATTGCGAAAAATGGAATTGGATTTGATCTTCGGACCCAGCAATCATAACATAAGCCTTAGTACATATAGTTCCCAGTGATAGAACTGCTAAACAATAAGCTCCTTATTGAAAAAAATAAAAACAAAAATGAAAATGCATAAAAAAGCAAAAGGTCAAACACAACCCTCTTTGTTCATTGTACTTTGGTAAATTTACCATATGAATCCGACACAACACGACTATATATACAGCGCTTTGAAAAGTTGTAATTATTATTAACAATAATGTAGATTGTTCGTCGTATTAATTTTAAAACGATGTTTAATAGGACGATTTTAAATGGTTGTAAAAAGTTTTTGGAATAACATTTTAAGAGCATCATATACAAAATAATTTTTTTTTCTCGTAATCGTCAATGTGGAGTGGAGGAGTTTTTGCCAGTGTTATCGCGTATTAAAGGTAAATGAAATGCGAACGAGTAGGAAGAAAGAAAAGCATAATGAGGGGAAAGGATTTGTTTTACTTTTTTCAATATTTTATTTTCTTTTGAAATCGAAAATAGTATTTCAAATTTTTACATAATCTTTTATTATTTTATTTATTACTATTTTATTTTACTTTCTCTTTTAGCCGGCGCAATTGTAACATGTTTCTGTTTAGGAGTGTCACGGTGCCAAGACCCCACATAGTGTCGCACCCAACAATTTTCCCAAATTGGATGGCTTGTATTCTTTGGTCCAATATGTTCTTTTTTAAGGCTAGCTAGTAGCTCCTATAGTCACACACACATATATATATGTTTGGACCACATACTAATTTTGCTTAGAAAATTAATATTCTACTTTGGAAAAGAGCAACTATCCCACATTGTTTGGGAATGAGTATGTTTTGGACTTTCACAAGTATAAATGAGTTGGTTTCTTGAAAAAGTCCCACATCGGAAGTAAGCAAGCTTCTTGAGAAATTCTTTGCTTATAAATTCAAGCTTCTTCAACTTTGAAAGGGACCCCTGCATCAACACAACTACAACATAGACAACTTAGTTTATTCTCATTAGAATTTATTTTGAGTAGTCAAGTGTTCATAGTTGTTCTTAGTTAAAAATTTTATTTAAAAGTCCTTTGATCTGAAAGGCATTTGTAACCTTTTGATTATTTTGTTTTCCATAATTAATACAATCGTTTGACAGTTTGATTTAACTGGCGCATATTTTATTTTTCTTTGGACTGTTTAGGTTCGAAGTGGCACGCCCGCACACCTAGGAAACAACCAATTGTTGTGTTTTACACCAACATATATTTTTGGCACGCCCAGTGGGACTGACAAGTTTTCAACTTAGAAGATGGTGCAGACTCGCTCGAAGAATCAGGCATCTGACACCCACGGCAGCATTAGCAGCCGAAACGTGTCGGATGAAGTTGGAACAGAAAGGGAAGCTGGAAGGATTCCGGACACGATCAAAGTGGCACGCCCGCACACCTAGGAGACGACCAATTGTTGGATTTTACACCAACATATATTTTGGCACACCCGATGGGACTGACAAGTTTTCAACTTAAAAGATGGTGCAGACTCGCTCGAAGAATCAGGCATCCGACACCCACGGCAACATTAGCAGCCGAAACGTGTCGGAGGAAGTTGGAATGGAAAGGGGAGCTGGAAGGATTCCGGACACGACAGAAACGTCTACCCAGGATTCGATCCGGGAGCTTTCCCAGAAGTTGGAGACATACCAGGAGACCCAGCAGCAGATGTTGCAAGGAATCATGGACTTGCTGCACCAACAGGTGCAGACGACTCAAATTGCGTCGAATGATGCAAGGCCGACTAACGGCCAGGAGGAACAACAGGTGCAGGCCTTTCAGGCCGTACCTACTAGCAACTCGCCAAGAACTGAGGCACCGGCCTTTCAGGCCGGGTCCAGTGGACACGATGTAAGAGTTATGCTGGAACGACAAGTTCAGCCTTACATCCCCTCACCGGTTCGGAACAATGTTCAAGCCGGGGGGCAAGCTGATAACCAAGGTCAGACCGTGAGGGATGGTCGAGAAGAACAAGTGACACAAGCTTTCCAGGCTGTACCCAACATACATGGAGGAAAAGCAGATGTCCAGCCACACCAGAACCTTCCAGCGCGGAATCAGATTCATGGCGGGGGGCATGCAGAGCATTTCGGACAGAACTTCAGGATTGGACACTATGATGCTCATGCCTACCAAGAGGACTTCCACGCCCCGACAAGGAGGAATGGACCGAACTGGATGAACCATGGCCAAGGCATGGATCGAGAGGCCGTCGAAACCATCATCCAAGAGATGATGGGTCCTGCATTCAGAAGAACTGGACGACCGTCTTATAGGAGGCCGTACCCAGACGCTTTCGACCGGATTGAATTTCCCAGGGGATTCAGGTTTCCTGATTTCACCCTATTTTCTGGCGAGGAAAGACAATCCACCGTGGAGCATATAGGCCGCTTCACTATCCAGTGCGGAGAAGCAGCGGCCAATGACTTCCTAAAGCTGCGTTTGTTTGCTAATTCTTTGACAGGTCCAGCTTTCACGTGGTACATCAACCTGCAGCCAAATTCGATCCATAGCTGGCAAGAATTGGAGCAGAAGTTCCACGAACAATTCTACAGGATTGAGCCAGAGATTTCCATGGCAGACTTATCGCGTCTGCGTCAGATGGATGGAGAGTCGGTGCAGTTATTCATAACCCGATTCAAAAAGGCGAGGATCAGATGTCATCTGGATATACCGGAAAGGGAGTTCGTCAAGTTAGCACAAGGTGGATTGAGCTACAAGCTTCGAAAGAAGTTTGAGGGGACAGAATTCCATGACTTGTTCGAGTTGGTATCTCGAGCCACTCGTTATGAAGGTATTCTGAAGGAAGAATACCAAAGGAAAAACTCATCCAGAGGGTCATACTACAAGGACCCGAATACTGAAATTCACTTGGTCGAAGCTGAGGACCAAGAAAATGAGGATGGAACAATTGAGGTGGATGCGGCAGAGGTAGTAGCTACACATCCATATGTCTGCAAAGCTCTTGCCAGACCAGTGAGGAGCCAGAAAGTTCCACAGCTGGTAATGAACGCAAGAAAGAATCATGCTGAACCAGAGAAGGTTTACAGTTTTGACATCTCCAAAGCTGACCAGATCTTTGACCATTTGTTGGCCGACAAGGTAATCAAATTACCTGATGGCCATATTTTGCCTTCAGCGGAAGAGATGAAGAAGAAGTCATACTGCAAATGGCATGGCATGTGGTCACACCAGACTATTAATTGCGTAGTCTTCCGGAATACTATCCAAACCTTGATTGAGAAGGGGACACTGAAGTTCCCAGAGAAAGGAAAAGAGATAATGGAGGTGGACAGCAATCCTTTCCCGTCGGCCGAAGCAAACATGGTTTCGGCCAATATTTCAGACTTGACAAAACCCAGAGTTCGGATTGATCTACGACAAACGTCATCCGGAGGAATTTGGAAGAGAGACGTCAAGTTTAGAAGGGAGTATTCGGCCGAAAAGGCCGAATCTTCTTCTAAGGTGCTTTGTACACGGTGTAAGCACGTGGTTGAGGATAGGAAAATAAAGCGTCCGGCTAGGAATCAAAGCTGTGACATGACAAAGCCAACACTGGCGAACCACAATCAGAATTCTGTTTTTCAACGTCTGGGACCGAAGGTGCGGAACGGACCGGTGAAGCTTGATCGACACCGAGGGGGGCAAGTTGAGCCCAATTTACAAGTCACCTTTTCCAAAAACCATCCGACAAGATTGGTTTCTCAGAAGATCGAGGAGCCAAGGACTTTTAAGCCATATGCTATGGAGGTAGATCGTTGGTATTGTGCAGGATATAAGCCCTATCATCTGCTTAACAAAATCCAGAAAAGGTGGATGCAGAGCCAGTATGCTGAAAGTCGGACAGCATGTCGATCGGATAAGCAAAAGGATGGTACATTGCAAAAAGAGTTGGGGTCATATATCGACGACCTGGATAGAAGACTCGAGATTGCAGCTTTATCTAAGAAAGTTGGCATTTTATCTGGAGCTTCAGGAGAGAAGAAACCCGCAAAGAGATGGATCAGAAAGCAAAGTGCAGAACTCCAATCATGCTTAAAGAACATGGACAATAATTCGATGAAAAAAGACATGGTTGCTTCTTCAGCCATCCAGTCATCAACTATCAAGTTTGGAACCATGGATGAAGTGATGGTCAACGCAGTCATCGCCTTGCCTTTGTCATTTGGATCCTAGTTTCAGCTGGCATGATAGAATCATAACGTCGTCCAACGAATGCAAATCGGATGTCAGGTCAAACGCTGGAGGATATGATACTAGGGGGCAATGCCTACAAAAGTAACATCAGCAA
The DNA here is from genome assembly GCA_003254975.1 of Ochetophila trinervis. NCBI lineage: Eukaryota > Viridiplantae > Streptophyta > Magnoliopsida > Rosales > Rhamnaceae > Ochetophila > Ochetophila trinervis. Next base: position 7,819 of record QANX01002496.1, on the reverse strand, counting down.
GTCAAAAAAGATTAGGCCAAAAAACTACACGGCCATTTGATGCAATTTTAGCCGGCCATGTCAGGCCGCTTTCAAGGCCATGTCAAAAGAACTCGGCTAAACGCCAAAGTCCATGACCATTATGTTCAATCCGATGTAATATGTGAATATAAAAAATAAGTAGGACAAAAGACTGCTTGTCCATAACTGTCGAATCCAACTTCATGTCTGTCTGCGTCTGTCCGTGTCGGTCTAAATCCAGCTGCATGTATGTTTTCATCCATCTGAGTGAGGCCCGTAAGCGTCGAGCCGAGTCCAATGCATGCCTGTCTGTGTCCGTCCGTGTCGGTCTAAGCCTAGCTGCATGTCTGTCTGCGTTCGTCTGAGTTAGTCCCGTACGCATCAAATCGAGTCCAGCTGCATGTCTGTCTGCGTCCGAGTCTAGTCCAAGTCCAGCCAAATCCAATTCGTGCGTCTGGGTCAAGCCCGCATCCAAGCCTAGCTGCGCATCTCCAGTTGCACGTCCAAACACTGATAAGTCCGTGACTCTTGGTATTCTTACAACTCAAAAAAAAATAAAAATAAAAATAAAAATTTGGCAGGCACCTCCAACCCGTACGCGTCTGACCCACGCGAGCCCAGGATGTCAAGCCCAGCTCGCCCTTCGCGTCCAGCAGCTTTCGGTCCACGTTTCATCTAAGCCCACGGTCCAGCAAGCCCACTCCATCCCGTCAGTTCAAGCCTGAGTTATGTGCGCCCGAATTCAGCCAGCGTGCCAGCTCCGTATCAGTCCAGCGTGGCGCCTGCGTCTGCTCCAAACAGCAAGCCCGTGTGAGTTCAGCTGCTGCAGTCCAAATTTGCCTCAGCCCAGCAGCCAACGGTCCAGCAAGCCAGCTCCAGCCCGTCTGCGCTCTAGCCCAAGTCAAGCCCACGCGTCAACCTGCATTCGGCCCGCGTCCACAATTCACACCCAACCAACGTGTCCGCATCCAGTCCACCGAGCCCAGCTGCGAATTCAGCCTTTCATCTAAGCCCACGGTCCAGCAAGCCCACTCCATCCCGTCAATTCAAGCCTGAGTTCTGTGCTCCCGAATTCAGCCAGGGTGCCAGCTCCGTATCAGTCCAGCGTGGCGCCTGCGTCTGCTCCAAACAGCAAGCCCGTGTGAGTTCCAACCCGTCTGCGCTCTAGCCCAAGTCAAGCCCACGCGTCAACCTGCATTCGGCCCGCGTCCACAATTCACGCCCAACCAGTGTGTCCGCATCCAGTCCACCGAGCCCAGCTGCGAATTCAGCCCATCTGCTGTCCAACCCAGCTCGCACTCCGGTCTGCGCCCAGCTCCAGCCCAGTGATCCAGCCCAGCACACCCAGCAGCCCTTCCGCGAGTCTGGCCCGACTCCATCAAACAGCCTCCAGAAGCCCACCCGAGTTCCACTAGATCCACGCCCGTGTGAACAGTAGGTCGTCTTCTCCAAATGCCGCCGCTGCATGTGCCAATCCCCCCACCCGCTGCAAAGCCATTCCACGCCAGCCACTGCGAATTCAACCGGTGCCGCTATTGCGAACTCAACCGCACCACCGCGAAACCAAACGCCGCCGCTGCAAGGCCAAACGAAGCCCATTCCAGCAGCTGCGAAGCCAGCCCGTTCAGCCGCTGCGAAGCCTGCAAAGCCAGTCTTTTTCGCATTGTGCGAAGTCCGTCTCACCGCGTGCAAGCGAAGTCCGTTCCGTCGCTGGGAAGAAATCCACGACACCCGCTGCAAGCTCAGTTCTGTTCCGCCGCGTGCAAAACAATATTCACCGTGAGCGAAACTGGTCAGGCCGTGGGCAGTAAACTTCCACGCCGCCATTGAAGCCGGGATAAGTTTCTGGCATATATTTATATATACATACATATATAAATAAAGAAAGAACACAAACGGGCTAATGCTTGACCGGCAGAGAAAAAATAAATAAATGAAAAAAGAGAGAAGGAACCTGTTTACCTGATAGTGGCACTGCAAGGAATTGAGCAGCACGTTGGGAGCAAGTTTGGAATCTGGCTTGGCGGCGTGGAGAGCATTGAAATAAAAGAAAACAGTCAAAGATTTTAGAGATAAAAGTTATGGCATAATTATTTGAGAAACAAACGATGGAGTTGCCGGCTAGGTTGAGGGATTATACCTATATGTTATATATGTATATATTTATGGTATAAACTTAAATTGTGCGATTTGGAAAGAAAGCCCGGTCAAGCATGGAAGGTTGAAATTTGCCTAGTATTTATGGAAACTAAATCTTTGGCTAATTGGAATTAATTAAGTGATTGGGGCAAAGAATTTGGAAATATCTGAATATATGTAATTTAAGAAAAAAAAAATCAATTTTGCTTTGCAATTTTATTTGCTTCAACAAAATTACAAAGCAAGGGGGGCAATGTTTGGACCATATATTAATTTTTCAAGAAAATTAATATTTATTTAAGATTAATTTTGGTATAGTTTTGTTCCACATTGTTTGGAGATGAAAATGCTTTGGATTTGTACTAAGTATAAATTGTGGCTCTAGTCCCACATCGGAAAAGAGACAAACATCTTTGAAAGTTTCATCTTTATAAATAGAAGCTTCACCAATAGTTGAAGGGGGCCTGCATCAACACAACTACAACATAGACAACTTAGTTTATTCTTTTTAGAATTTACTTCGAGTAGTCAAAGTGTTCTTAGTTGTTTTTAATTAAAATTTTTTATTTAAAAGTCTTTTGATCTGAAAGGTATTTGTAACCTTTTAATTATTTTGTTCTCAATAATTAATACAATTGTTTGAGTAGTTTGATTTAACTGGCGCACATTTTATTTTCTTTGGATTGTTTTAGATTCAAAGTGGCACGCCCGCACACCTAGGAGACGACCAATTGTTGGGTTTTACACCAACAACATCCAATTGGTTTGGTGAAGAAATAAATTTCTCAAAATTCAGAAGCTTCATTACATATGGTTCTTTAGCTGTCTTGAGTTTCAGGAATGCCATGGTTTCGTAGATTAACCTTCATTGAAGTTTTTATCGGGGGGGATTGCAAGGACTTTTTGGCCTCACGTTATTGTGATTGAAGGATCGACTTTCCAACATAGAGACTTCTCTGATATGTAGATGAGCATAAATTAAGTTGTTTAGTGCTAATTGTGTGCCTCCATGGCTGGTGGTCGTTGTCAAACTGGCACCGACTATAGTGATTTGAAATAAATTTTGGAGTTTTCTCCTTATTATTTTCTTATTTAATTTGGTGTTATTTTCATCTTCAGTTGTATAGTTTTATCTTGTTCTGGAAGAATCTTGTGGTCAAATTAACTCAAATTCTTTTATAGGTAATATAATAGTAATAACGTGCGGAAGCTGTATAATTTTCTAAATCCACTGTGCACATTTTTTTAGTAAACAAGAAGAATTTATAAAGTTTCTTTTACGAAATTCGAAGCAAGCATGTGCTTTTCAAATGCCAACAAGCAAATATACATGAATACACTAGCTAGTATGTCTAAAATTCACGGTTAGACATGTATTCATGCACACGTGTCTTCAAGCTTTCATGAAAGCCAAATAAAATATTACGCAATTATATGAAATTCAAATAATTCAAAAGAAACTTTGACGTCGTGCTATTTGATTTCCAATGGTAAGCCAAGCGCTGTTGAAAACGAAGAGTGGGAATCAAAAAGTTAAGGACTTCAGTGTTAAAATAATTATGTGAACCGGACATAATCAAGTAGATTTATTTATTGGACTTTACAGAACTTGGTAATACCTTCAGCAATTTCTCTAGCTGTCCCACTGGCTCTAATGTCTCTGACTAGGTATTCTCCTTGCTATGTCAGAGCTAAGTCAGGGAAATTGATATAGGAAATGTTAGGATTAAACCAAATGGGGTTAATAATTGATATGAGTTTCTCTTCTTCCATCCAGTGAAGTAAATGGAAAAGGACAAGACACTCCCGATGTTTTGGCATCTGAACAGATGGCTACTCGTGGACAGCTTGTTTTTTCTGTAGGCCTTGGAGCTTTAGTGTTTGTTCCGGTGTTCAAGGCCCTAACTAGTTTGCCTCCTTTCAAGGGTATCCTGCTTGGACTTGGAGTTCTTTGGATTCCTATTTTTGTAGCGAGTACTAAATTGCATTACCAAATATTAAGTAGGTACAGTGGATGCTCCTTTCGAAATTTAACAGAAGACCATGATCGCTTGATCATGAACAAGGCCTTTTGTCTTTTCTATATTACTTTTAAGGGTTTACAAGTATTGTCATGCAGAAAGAGTGGGAATGCAGCTGCTGGAAATTAGTATTTCCCTGCATGTTTCTTTTTTTTCTGTTTCTTCATCCATCATTCTTGTGCCTTGATCATTTTCTCAAATTTTTATTTTTTGGTTCTTTTACTCAACTCTTTTATGCATGACATCCCCACTGCTTCTGGTTAGTAATTGGCTTTATGCACAGTTCCACATGCATTAATTTTACTCCCTGCCCATTGACAAATTTGATAAATTTGACATTTTCTTTTCTAGCTTGGAGTCAGCAGGGATTCTTCGGGAATTGGCAAATTACCTGGATGCCCATATTCCAAATGTCGAACTAATTGCCAGTGCAATAGGGGTTGTATCAGCAGTCATAGACAATGTTCCACTAGTTGCTGCAACTATGGGAATGTATGATTTGACCTCCTTCCCCCAAGATTCTGAATTTTGGCAGCTGATTGCATTTTGTGCTGGTACTGGTCGATCTATGCTTGTTATTGGCTCTGCAGCTGGGGTTGCTTTTATGGGGATGGAAAAGGTGGACTTCTTCTGGTACTAGCGGAAGGTATCAGCAGGCGTCCGATGCAGTTTTAATAAAATGTAAGTTCCGTTTCTCACTTTAGGTAAATTAATATGCTCTCTTTTTCGCAGGTGAGCGGTTTTGCTTTTGCAGGTTATGCTGCTGGTATTGCTGCCTATTTGGCAGTTCATAACTTCCAGCTCTCCCTACCAACAACTGTAGCTCAGGTTCCTTTCCTTTCTGGGTTCATACATTGAAGGGTCTCAGCTTTGAATGATACTGGCTTCAGATAAAGACTAATACTTGGCGCAAGTAATGCACTAAAGTGAGCTGTTGAAGATTTCAGATGCACAAATTAATTAAGACAGTAGATTATTGTAATAAATTTCTACTCAAAAAAAAAAAAAAAAGTCCAGATATTTTAAGTTCAAGGAGAGGGGTATTATTGATCGTAGTCTTAGAAATCTATTCCTCAACAGGAACAAATTTGGTATTGATTTTTACTGTTCAACTGAGGGACACGTATCTATAGAATGAGAGGTTTTGAGAGAAGTATTTCATGCATAATTTGGTTTTCTTTTCTTTTAGCGAAGATTGTTCATTAGAACATAAAGCATGTTAGGAGTACATTGGTTGTTTAACCCAATTTTAATATGCATGTTAGTTTCTGCTTTTAAGATAAAGTAGAATCTTGGTGTATAAATCATAAATGCCTGAGGTTTTCAACTAGGTTCAACTCTGTCATTTTTGTTTTCATTTTTTTCCCCAAGAGATATTTTCATTTAATATATATATATGAAACTATTGTAGAGATGAATAATATTGATTTGAGGATCAAAGTATTTTTGGCCAGTATATGCTAGTACTTTCTCAGCTCTCTATCATTATTATTTTATAGGAAATTTCGACAACATTTAAGCCGACGAGTTTGGTACTTTAACATAGGGAATTATGTTTTTTTTAAAAAAAAAATTGGCATTTCTTAGGCTTTTTTTTAAAAAAAAATCATGGTTTCTTACTCTCTTAGACAATCAAACGTGGAAAGAAATATAGAAGATGAAGATAGTGATGCTGCTGCATTTACATGGCTGTTGGATTAATCCATTGGAGAAAACAAATATTTTTTTTTTCCAGAAAATTTTATGCATATTAAAAAACTATTGAAAAATCCACATTTTACCATTTGCCCATAAAAAGCCCACCAAAAATCAATTTAACATTAATCTTTTAGAACTCACAGTGTTGTTTTTTTTTTTTGTTGCTAAAACAGTGTTGTTTTTTGTATCATAGGTGACTTCGCCTATATTAGCTCTCTTTCCTATAGATTTCATAAAGAATATGTGAAAACATTGTTTTAGAGAAATATGACAATCAATATTATCTAAATAAAATATTATTTAAATAATTATATTTAGTTTTAAAAAAAATAGAAAAAAATTATGAAATCTGCATGAAACTCGCTAGCTACTAATTCTGTTTTATATTCACCAAAAAAAAAAAAGTAATTCTCTTTTATTTTCATATGGTAGTGCCGCCCAAAGTGGATGCTTTTATATATAATGACTCTTAATTATTTCAAAGATGATTGAGTTGGTATAAAATACCCTTTCTTTTCTTTTTTTGTTTTTTCTATCATGTTGGTATACAGTGCTACACGGATGTGAAACCATTAAACTAGGCCACAAAATCACTTACTTAGAATCAAAGTAAGTTGATTATTTTTTTGAGAAACAAAGTATGTTGATTATTGGTTCGTATAAAAAAAAAGAATAATGTTAACTAGTAGCAACTATGACACTTTGGAATGGTTTGATATGACACATTTAGGCAAAATGCAGGTCGGAGAAAGATCACTTATATAAATTTTTCAAAAAAATATGCATTTAATTAACTTTTTACATGGGCATAGGTTTTTATCAATATTAAAGGAAGCTAATTGTTTAACAAACTGGTTGATTAATTATAGGAAATTATTCGTTTCCTTTCTGTAGCTGCTTTGTGCTTTATTTTTTACTCTTTTTTTCATACTTTTTTTTTTAATTTGTATCAATATATTATTCAAAAAAAAAAAAAAAAAAA
>QANX01002493.1:88434-204510 GCA_003254975.1 Ochetophila trinervis | reverse complement strand
CCCCCCCCCCCCCCCCCGGTCTCCTTTCGCAGCAGTTTCCCTTCGCCGAGCCATCTTCACACGCCGACAGCCGCCACACCGTGGTCGGAGTTGGCTGACCACCACCCCTAGATCGAAGCCGGCAATCTCCTCTTCCTCCACGTACCGGTGGTTCGCCGTGAAACGACCCAGATCGCCGGAAAACACAGCAAAACCGAGAGCCCGCGCAACCATGAACAGTCGCGACACCATCTTTGGCCGGCTGGATCTCACTGTTCCGGTGGAGTTAGGGAGCGTGCTTGGTACCGTTGGAAAGCTGGTGCGACGATCTACATTTTGGTACCAAGATTGACCCAGGAAACAGCCGGAGAACGGCGGAAAACAGCCGCAAAGTTTCAAAAAAACCACCGCGACAGCCACCTTTCCACCCCGATCTACTCCGATCTCCGGCGAGTGGCACAACACAGCCACCACCACTGGCCTCAGACCGCGCCGGCGACCAGATCTGCAGCTGGCCGGACTCCGGTGACCACCCCACGCTCCCCACGCATCGCCCACGCATCGCCGCCGTCTTCCTCTACGCGCCACTGCCGATCTCCTCCTTTTCCGGCGATGAATTTGGTCCGGTCCCCCTCTTTTGGACCTCCCGAAGCTAATTCCGATGTCCGTTTATCTCGAAGCTCCCTTGTGTGGATGGTGCAATTAAAGGATGCTCGGCCGCCACTTCCCAGCCACTTCCCGACCACCACCGGCGGCGGTTGGATGAGGTAAGTTCTCGGTTGCATTCTACTGGTTACGAGCTTCGTGTCGATATATAATTCGGGTATTATAGATAGATATTGAGAATTATCCGGTTTCAAACGGTGTTATTAATAACGGTTAAATAGGAATTTTAGACAATCGGTGATACAAATGTGTATATTTGTGTNAAATTCCAATCAAACAAGTTGTATACGATTAAATCATCATAATATATAACCCAAAATGTTTAGAAAATAAATGCACTTACTGGTTTGACGCGTGCTCTTGCTGGATCTCCGGTCCAGCCCTCGAACGTGCACGAACACCTAAAAATAATTTACCGAAAAATCTTTTAATTACCAAAAACTAACCAAAGGCTCAAAGGAGTCCTCTAAGTCTCCAACTACAAGATTAAAACACTAAATACCAAAATTGTTCTTCAATTTCAGTAATTACCAAAATGCCCTCAACGGCAAAAATCCCCAAAATTTGAATTACTCCGTCTCAAGTCCGATTTCAACAAACTTTATACCGAAATGAAATTGAAGATGCAAGGAACGAGAAACTACCTTCAATTTCAAGATTCGTTGTAGCAATTGATCGAAATCGATCCTGGAAGATCGGACCTCAACCGGAATTGGGCGTTTCCAAATCCGACCAAAATTGGGTCAAATTGACTGGACAGCAAGCTTGCCCACGACCCCCGGAACGCGTTGGGACGGGAGGTGAGCACTCACTCGCCGGAAAAGGTGGAGATCGGCAGCGGCGCGTGGAGGAAGACGGTGGCGGCGCGTGGGAGGCGCGTGCGGCGCGTGCGGCAGTCGTCGAAGCTCGAGAACTGCAGATCTGGTCGCCGGCGTGCTCTGAAGCTCATGGTGGTGACTGTGTCGTCCCACTCGCCGGCGATCGGAGTAGATCTAAGTGGAAAGGTGGCTGTCTCGGGTGGTTTTTGTGAAACTTCACGGCCGTTTTCCAGCGTTATACGGCAGTCTCCGGTGTCAATCTTGGTACCAAAACGTAGATCGTCGCACCAGCTTTCCAATGGTACCAAGCACGCTTCCTAACTCCACCGGAACAGTGAGATATGGCCGGCCAAAGGTGGTGTCGCAACAGTGCACGGGTTGCACAGTTTGCACGAGCCCTTGGTCTCGCTGCAATTTCCGGCGATCTGGGTCGTTTCACGGCAAACCACCGGTGGGGAAAGGAAGAGGAGGTTGCTGGCTTCGATTTTCGGGTGGTGGTCGGCCAAGTCCGGCCACGGTGTGGCGGCTACCGGCGTGGGAAAAGTGGCGGCGAAGTGGAAGAAAGTCGGGTGTGCTGGAAAATTCCAGACCCTTGGCCAAATTTTAAAGATGCAGGCAGGGGTAAAATGGTCATTTTCCGTCCAAAAATATCAGTCTTTGCCAAATTACCAAATTGCCCTTCAAACTAAAATGACCATAACTTCCTGGTCTTAACTCCGAATCAAGCGTACTACTAGTCTACGAACTCGTATCGACTAGCTCTACGCAACGGTACCAAAGTCAAAGCTAAAATATAACCACACAAAAAGTCAACTCCGAGCCCACTCAATGTCAAATTGGTCAAACTTGAAATTTTATTATTTTTCTCAAAACGGGATGTTACATAATCAGCTTCGGTTGCACCTAGGCATTTCAAGTAAGGGAAGGAAAAACCTCTCTTATACAACACACCATCTATTAAGGTATAATGATGCTGAACCCCAAGATTAAAGAATCTGAAACCCCAAACACACAAGAAATATTGAATAGTAATTGGAAACAAGAACCCGCCCTACCAAATCCTTAGATAACTTGTATCTAAAAACGTGGATTAGAAGGCTAGGGAAAAAGAAGAATAATTGCCACAAAGTATTTCTACTTTGATAAGAGAATTCAACTCCTAATGCAACAAGAAAAAGAAATTGATTCCTCAACTTGCAAGAACACTCTTGGGAGCAATAAGAAATTTAATTCTTTCAATTGATTAAAAACTCAAATCTATAATACAAAAGAATTGATCCCCCTTTATATAAAGATTAGGGTTTGATCAAGAATCAATCTAAACCATTAAATATTAAGAAAGTAATTCTAAGGCTGAAAACTAACCCTAAAAACAAAAATAGCAAATATTACAAAACTGCCATTATAATCCAAAAATAGCTAAATTATGAAACTGCCATTAACATCCGAAAATAGCTAAAATTACGAAACTGCCATTATAAGATGCTTACTTTTAAAATGACACCGTTTCGTCTCCGCAACTCCTGAGCATCATTACCACTTTCATCCTTTGCTTGGACATCATGCTTAGATGATCATTAGGCCTCGGAAAAGTGTTCAAATCATTTGGAAACTTGAATTGATCTTTATCCATAATTCTCTTCACAAATCCAAGCATTCTCTCTTTGATCTTCTTAGCTCGAGAACGCATCACTGGTCTACTAAGTAAAATAATGTCGTCATCTTTTGCTCCAATGCTAGAATATGACTTTATGATGCCTGCATCATATAATATGGGACTTTATACCTTAAACGTCGAGCCTCTAGGTTATCTTCAGGCATGATTCCTTTTGTCAGGTACTCGATTATTGGATTCATTCACCCGGGCTTGTCATCCACTTGGTTAACTGTCTGTTCTTCCTTCTTGTAACTTGGTTCCTTGAGTATTTCAAAAGGCACACTTCGTGTAAGCTCTGAGTTTGATGCTGAGGCAAGCTTAGCAAGTAAATCTGCATCTGCATTCTCTTCTTCTGGTACCTGAGTGATTTGACATTCCTCAAATTTTTCAAGCAAGTTTTTTACCTTGGCCAAATACGACATCATGCTGTCTTCCCTTGCTTGGTACTCCGAATTTACCTGCCTGACGACCAGCTGTGATTCACGGTAGACTCGTAGCCTTCTAGCTCCCACTGATCATGCCATTCTCAAGCCTGCAATCAAAGCTTCATATTTAGATTCATTGTTTGTTGCCTTAAACTCGAGGTGGATGACATACTCAAGTTTAACAAAATCAGGTCCTGGCGTTGTGAGTATGAATCCAGCTCTGCTGCCGTGCTCACTCGATGAGCCATCCACATACAAGGTCCAGAATGTGGTTAAGTCCTCATATTCCATTTCCTCCTTGGCATCTAGGGATTGATCCTCCACCCCTTCCAACGCGGTGAATTCAGCGATGAGGTTGGCAACTGCCTGAGCCTTTACTGCTGTCCTTGGGGTGTAAGAAATCCCAATTTGTCCCAGCTCTATGGACCATTTAATTAACCTTCATGAGGTTTCTGACTTTTGAAGTACCTGCCTCAACGGGTAACTGGTTGGGACAGTGATGGCGTGGGCCTGGAAATAAGGCCTAAGCTTTCTGGATGAAACCACCAAAGCCAGTGCGAGCTTTTTTATTGTCGGATACCTTGTCTTAGCTAACATCATAGCTTTGCTGACATAATAAACTAGGTACTAAACCGAAGCTTCCTCGGCATTGAGGGCGGAGCTAACTGCTGTTTCTGAAATGGCCAAGTACAAGAAAAGTGTCTCTCCGAATATTGGCTTGGACAACAATGGTGCTAAGCCCAGGTACTGCTTGAGTTGAGTAAATTCCTCCTCACATGCTTCTGTCCACGCAAAACTCTTGGGTCCCTTAAGTATCTTGAAAAATGGCAGGCATTTGTCAGTCGCTTTGGACACAAATTGATTCAGGGCCGCTATCCTTCCAGTCTGTCTCTGGACATCTTTGATTTTGGCTGGGGAATTCATTTCGAAAATGACCCTGATCTTATCGAGGTTAGCTTTAATTTCTCTTTTGGTTTACCATGAACCCCAGGAACTTCCCAGATGATACTCCAAAAACACATTTTGCTGGGTTTAACATCATTTTATGCTTCCTGAGGATGGAGAACATCTAGTCCAAGTCAGTCAGGTGCTCCAAGGCTTTAACACTCTTAACCAACATGTCATCCACATAAACTTCCATGGTTTTACTTATCTGTTGAGCAAACATTTTGTTAACTAGCCTCTGGTAGCCTCTGGTAGGTAGTGCTAGCATTCTTAAACCCAAACGACATTACCTTGTAGCAGTAAAGCCCCCTGTCTGTTATGAACGAGGTTTTTTCTTAGTCTTGCAGGTGCATCTTGATCTGATTGTACCCTGAAATCGAATCACAGAATCTATATAATTCATTACATGCTGTAGAGTCCACCAGCTGATTGATCCAAGGCAGGGGGAAGCTGTCTTTCGGACACACCTTGTTGAGGTCTATGAAATCCATGCAGACCCTCCACTTGCCGTTGCTCTTCTTGACAATAACCACATTAGCTAACCAATCTGGATAGAGCACCTTCTTTATAAGCCCAGCGTCTAGTAATTTCTCCACTTCTGCCCTGATTGCTTCATAACGCTCAGGGTTGAAGCTCTTTCGTTTCTGCTTGACTGGGTGAAAGTCAGGGTCGACATTCAATCTATGAATTCTCGGGATCAATACTTGGCATGTCGTCATGGGACCACACAAAAACATTTGAATTCTCTTTTAAGAATTCAACCAATGCTTATTTGAGCTCGCCTGGGAGCAGGCTCCCAATCTTGGTTGTTCTGGTAGAGTCGGCCATGTCCAATTGCACTTCGATCAGGTCTTCTACCGCTTCTCCTCTTATCGTTTCCTTCCACCTGTCCTCTCTGCTTCCTGACTGAAAGTCATGCCGGTCTTCCTCCAACATGACTTCTATTTCCTTAGCTGGCTCGAAGCATTTTTGCTCGGAGGGAGATTTTTCACTTAGGGGCTCCTTGAGGGAGGAACTGCTCCCTGATTGATTCGAGCCTTCCAGCTCGGGGGAGGGCTTATTCTTCCTGTTCTTCTTATTTTAGGGTTGGTTTCTCGTTTGCTCAGGGCGTTCATGCCGGGAGGTCGTCAGGCACGTCACGTGGTTGAACCTCTCGTGCTGCTGATAGGATTTTCCTGCCTGGGGCCTGAGTAAATGGCCATTGATTCTGCTTGCCTATCTCAGTTACGCAAGTAGGTCGCGTAACATTTCCTTGATTCGTGTTGATCTCCTCGAACGCATCCAGTTCCCCCTCCAAATGTAGGAAACTTCATCAACAAGTGATAGGTTGAGGTTGCTACCTTTAATGCGTTCAAGGTGGGTCTTCCAATGATGGTATTGTACGCCGAAGGGGCTTCATTACTAAGAAGTTTGTCATCACTGTGGATCGGTCAGGGGCATTTCCCACCGTGACAGAGAGTTCAATAGACCCTTCTAGAAACACTGACTCTCCCGTGAAACCCGAGAGAGAGTCCTGACTAGCTTAAGTGCCTCTATTTTTAGCCCTATTGCGTCATAAGCTGGGGCATACAAGATATCCATTGAACTTCCTGTGTCTATCAATATGCAGAATATCATGTGATTGGCCACCTGTGCTGCTATCACAATTGCATCATCAAGGGGGTGGTGAATGCTCAGGGCTTCTCTATCATCAAAAGTTACAGGAATGGATCTCCCCATGGCGCTTTGGACTGCGTGGTAGTCAGGTTTACTTCAAACTGCTCCTGCGTGACTCGAGCATCCCTCGCATATGCTTTCCTTGCCCTGTTGGTGCTCCTCCCCATGCCTGGTCCTCCCACAATGGTCTGCACACTTCCATTAATCTCTCCTGGTCAGAGCGGTATTACAGATGTATCATCCTCCCTGATCGGCTCCTGGAAGGTCCTGCCTAACTGGTGGCTCCTGCCACAAACTGTTGCAGGTGTCCCCTCTGGATAAGGGCTTCTATTTTTTTCTTCAATTCCTGACATCCATCAGTGTCATGACCGTAATCTCTGTGGTATCTGCAATACCTCTTTCTGTTCTGATACCGAAGTGGTGTCTTGATCAAGAAAGGCTTTTTCAGCATGTTGCTTCCTTTAATCTTCATCAGTACCTCCTCACGTGTCATGTTAAGTGGTGTGAACCGACCTGGTCTGTCTTTGAGGAATTGAGGTCCCTGATTTCTTTCATCATTGTTTCTTTTGTTGTTTACAGCTTCGTTCTTCTGACTCCTTCGTGAGTCATTTCGACCCTCGCGCGACTCAATGATCTCTTCTGCTAAAATATACTTTATGCCTCCACCAGCATCTCGGAGAAAGTCCAAGGAGGGTTCCTTGCTATCGAACGAATGATATCTTTATCTCTTAGGCCATCATGCATGGCCTGCAGTGCCCGATCATCGTTTCCTCCTTTGACTTGCATCATGGCTTTTGTAAATCTCTGAATGAATGACTTCAGAGACTCTCATTCCCTTTGAAATATCGAAGAGAGGTGAGTATTGGGCTTCTTTACTAGTCGAGCCCCCAAGAACTGAGCAGCGACGGCATCCTCCAGCTACCTGAAAGAGCCAATGGTCCCTAGCTTCAAATTGGTAAACCATGTTTTAGCCATTTTTCCAAGGGTTAACGGGAAAGCCCTGAACATGATTGCATCCTCGGCTCCCTCAAATTCCATCCAGACCCTATAAGGCCCCAAGTGTTCTCCAGGGTCAATTCGGCCCTGATAACGTTCCACTTAAGAAATTTTGAAATTAGGTGGGAGAGCTGCCTACCTTATCCCCAAAGTGAAAGGTGAGGTGGACAGGGACCCTACTGTGCAATAAGCCTGGGCCCCTGCCTGGACATGGAGATCTCTCAGATCAATGTGCCTCCGCGTCTCCACTTTTACCACATCCCTTCTGATTTCCTCTTGAACCAGCTCATGTTCCTCTGCTCTATTGCAAGCTCTCTCCTCATCCAGGTTCCACCGAGTGTATCGTTCACGTCCCATTTCTCTTTGGACTCTGGCCCTGTCATTCTCAGCACGTGTTCTTCTCCTGGCATCCAAAGAGGCTGTCAGGTTGCTCAAATCCAAGCCTTCATGGGATGAGGAGAAAGCCTCACTGACTACTCTGTGCCTAGAACTTCCCTGCATGTCCTGCAGGTGATATGGAAAGGTCTTACATCCTTCCTAACCTCTCCATCAAGCTGCCTTGAACGCTCGTGCCTCCTGTCGTTCCTTCCACGACCTCTGACGTCATTTTTCACCGCTCCTCTTCTCTTTGTTCCTGCGGTCGTGCATAGGGACGTGGGGAATCCACAGGCACCTGTCTCCTGCGTGTCGGAGAAAGTTAGGATTGATGCTTGTTTTGATTCTGCATCATCTACCCTATTAGTTGCTCCAAGCGATTCTCCACGTCGGACATGCGGGTTCTCTTTGATCGTGGGGCTACTCTTCTGTCACGACGTCTCCGATGGGGTAGCTGCGATAGCAAAGTCGTTGGCTCCCTGGGAATTGTGGCTTCCTGATGAGGGATAGTACTTGTCCTTTTGGGCTGCTTGTCCCTGACTTGCATGTTCGAGGGCTCGGCGCCACTACTCTTCAGTCCCGCTTTCGGCTGATCCTCTATATCACACTCCTTAACCTAGCCGCAATAATGGTTTTGCCGCCAAACTTCTTCTCTTGAGGTCATGATTCTTCCTAATGAACCTTTTACCAGTGATTATGGCCGTACGTGATTTCCAAACCTTTACACAACTTTAATATTTTTTCCAAGTTTCCCACAGACGACGCCAATGTTGTTGTATGATTTTTGTCACTTTGATGCCACACAGTGCTTCCCTGATTGAATCCTGGATTCCGTCCCTGGCCCCTGCGAGATAAAACAATAGCGTCAAGCTAGGGGCCGGTGGCATCACCGGTGTTCCCACTCTGATGCCTAAGTCAGTTACGAGACTATTTCCAGAAACCTCTTTCAGGTTTCTCTCAGATATCCCAGTGCGCCGAGAGGCCCTCCTAAAACTTGTCAATGGTGATGATGGTGATTGGTCTAGGGTTGTTAGGGAGTGTTTAGGGTTCAAATCTCCAGAAAATCATCCCCTTCCCACTCACCTAACCTTACCTTAAGTACATCATTTCAACGGCTCAGATGCTAGGTTATGAACCCTTATAAGCTGGGATTCTGACACCTGGATTCGAAGAATAAGGTAAGTATTGAAGCCAAGAACCGAAGGTCAGTGGGGCTTACTTACTCCATCGTCCAAGACCATGCCATGCCTGGGCTTGCTCTCGGCCCTCCTTGGCGGGCCAGGCTTCACTTGTTTGTGACTAGTGGGCCTCGTTCACAATGACCTTTGTAGGCGTCAGAGGGACCTGGGAGGTTCTCTGACCCATATCCCAAAAATCCCCATAACATATGAAAATGGAAGGATCATTCGGGCTGCTTCATTAAGTTTCATGTCGATGTTGGTCAAGTTCTTCTAGTTGCATTTTCAGATGCAGAGACATTCACACTCCCAACAGTACATGACTTATTGCAGTTCTTGTTCAAAATACTCTGTGTGATTCGTTGTGAGGTTCATGAACAATCATATATATATATAGGGTAAGATAAATGATATAAAAAATACATGCCCACGCTGGAATCTGACATGTGAATTTTTATTTTTATTTTGTTTTCTTAATTTTTTTAGGATTTTTTAAGCAAAATAATCTCAAATGTAATACAATTAAAAATCTAAAAAAAAAAATACCATAACATATTCGATTTTTATATTATGTATAATAATTTTTTTCTCAATTTAATTTTTACAAAAGTATTATATTTGAACAGAGCTAAAAGATTCTAGCTAAATGTACTATTAATTGTTTATCACTAAACCACATCTATAAGTACAATTAATTTTGATATTTAAAATATTCAAATAATTACAGTATATCGCTAGAGCTAGAGTCCTTAATGTTTTAAAAACCATGAGTATAGTGGATCTGGAGCTAACCTTTGTTGCATGTGCATGAGTGTGAGCCCTTGCATTGAGTACTATCAATTGATTGACCATGAATAAATCTCAATGGGATTTTATGATATAATCAATCATGAACTTTATTATTAACATTATTATACTTTGACTAAAATTTTAGAGTTTTGGCACCAATGCTCTAAAACTTTATTACGATTTGCAAATGGCACCATAATCTTCATGTCTACCACCTAAACCCCCTAATTTTCACAAACATTGGCAACAATAACCCCAGACTCCAACTTTGTGAATTTGTATCCATTAACAATTACGTTTCTCGCACGTGAACTATAATAGCAGAGGTATTTTCGAAACCGTATATTAGTTTTGCACTAATACTCCTTAAGTTTATTTTTATTATGCACTAATGCGCCCTGAACTTTTTAAAATATAGTTTGATTTGCATTTGTGCCCCTGCACTTTACTAATTACATATGCATACAATTTTAAAAAATTTCAAATATGTATCCATCATTCAGGTACAAACATATATACAAATACAAGCATGACAATGTATCCATAAAGTTCATTTTATTAAACCAAACATTGTTTCAAAAACAATTTTGTATGTGGGGTATCAAAATGAAATGTGTGTAAAGCACCACACCTATTACAAGAAACTTCTCGAAACAAACAACCTCAAAAAATATAACTAAGCTAAGCCATCCCCAACCTAATTAGATACATATTTTTACAACCATAAGCACTGAGTTATCCATAAGTTTCACTTCAATATAACAGAAAATGATTTAAAATAGAAAGAAAAAAAAATTCAAAAACAACCCATAAGTGGTTCATCATGACTGGCAACATTTTCCTCTGCATCTTCCTTTGCCAATAAAAACTTTGGTAAATAGAAAAAAGAAAGACAAAAAAAAGGAAGATGATTACTAAATCATTTTAAAATTATCAACAATTGTCAAACAGAATTAGAATGAAACACAATTCCATTCCAAATGGTTTTGACACTAAATGAGTGGTTTTGGAAAAAGCAAGTCTACATCCTAAATTTAAATCAGAGAAACAAAGCTAACTGTAAAATTATTTGCATATGCAGTTAACAAAATACAAGGGATACAAATGCAAATCAAACCATATTTTAAAAAGTTCAGGGGGTATTAGTGTATAATAAAGATAAGTTAAATGGGTATTATTGCAAAACTAAAGTACAGTTTCGAAAATACCCCTACTATTATGGTTCACTTATACATGTGACAGTTAACAGGCACACATTTACGGAGTTAGGGGTCTGGAGTACTACTACCAACATCTGTGAAGATCAAGTGTAGGTGCTAAACGTGAAGATCATTGTGCAATTTTCAAATCGTGGAAAAATTCAAGAAGCATTGGTGCCAAAAACCCAAAATTTGATGTAGCTACCTCACGTATACGTACATACGATGACAGTCTTTTGAGTGTAATCATCTTAGTTGTGAGGCTCATTCACCAAGCCATAATGATGGTCAGGTCAATGGTCATATATGTAAGCTATCCCTGTGATTATGTTGACCTTTGTTATAGGGGTGTGAAAAAAAAAATCGATCAACTGATGAACCGACACTAATTTGTTTTGATTAGTTATTTTAGTGTAATTGGATTAGATCTAAATTTTGAAAACCGACTATTGGATCGAATCAGTTCCTTTTTTGGTCTATAAAAATCGACTAACCGAACGAAATCAGTCCAATTACTTTTTAATTAATAAAAAATTATAAAATAAAATATAAATATATAATGATTTATATATAAAAAAAGTATGTAAAAAATTATATATAATATAAATGTGTTTTTCTAATAAAATATATTTTATAATATAGAATAATAATAAAATGATATATTAATAAAAAAAAAGTAGTCAAACTTTGAGATTTTAAATTAAAAATCCCAAAAACTAAAAAAGCTTACTTAAAAAAACTCAATAGTTGTTCTTTTTCTAAAAAAAATTAAGTTCAAAACGGTTATCCAAACTGATCCAATCAAAAAACTAATTGAATTGATTTGGATTAGATTTGATGGATAAATCGGTTCGATTTAGATTGAGAAAAAATTAACCTATTACTAATTGAGTCAAGGAATATTAGTACAAAAACACTTCTTTATTTATTTATTTTTTATGTCCATAGCGTCATTAGGATTCAAGATAGGACGAATCGAACAAGGCCGGACTCTAGACCGCCTATATGAGACCAATATCTTAGATTGCCCATATAGGGCTGGGACCTAAGTTTTTCTAGACAGGGTCAAGACACCAAACTGTCCAGGTGGGATCAAAATCCAGAACTGCCTAGACAAAGCTGGAGCTTATGTTTGCCCAAATGGAGTTGAGGCCCAAACTGGCCGGATAAAGCCAAGACTTTCAATTGCTTAGATGGGTCAAGACTAGAGTTTGCCCAAATAAGATTGAGATCTTAGACTGCCGGTTGAGATCCAAGTTTGCCCTAATTGGGTTGGGATCCTTTATCACTTGTAAAGGGCTAAACTTGGATTTTTCCAAATAAAGTCGATACTTGAACTATCTCGATAGAGCTAAGATTTTAAACTGCGTAGACAATACTAAAATCTCTAGATAGCTAAAATTTAGTATTGTACGTTACAAATATAAATTTGTATAGATTTTATTTGTAAAAACTAAAAATGAAAAAACGTTAAAAAAAAACGTTAGGTTCAGTACGATGAACATAAGACTTTTCAACCATTCATTGCTATCTCTATGGGTTCCAACACGCATCTCCAATTTTGATATCTCATTTCCGATGGAGCTCAATCCATAACCGAATACGTCTTAGATTTTTATCTTTGACTCCGATCTCCTTGGTCTCTTTTTACAGAGATGACAACATCTCTACAAGAATCCTTGAGAGGGCTAAAGCTACAGGCGAAGGAAGAAGGAACCTTTAACAGTCACAATGTTCTTATTGGGAAGGTGCTGTCGACAAGGAGCTTTAGACGATTTACCATTACAGAACTCATTACTAGAATCTGGAGAGTTAAACACCGGATACAGATCGAGAAGCTGGAGGAAAATGTGTTTAAATTCGAGTTTGGAAACAGAGAGGACATGGAGGCTATCTACAGAAACCGGCCATGGTCATTGAATGGGGCACACCTGATCCTAAAAGAGTGGCCAAGGGACAAAGCCATACAACAGATCAGCTTTGAGACGTCTGCCTTTTATGTTCAGGTTCATGGGCTCCCTCCGGTTTTCCTTCATGAAGATACGGCAAGACTCATTGGTAACAAGATTGGAACACTCTGTCAAAACGCTATCAGCAGGAGGTGTATAGTGGCCAATAGATACTTGCATTTTAGAGTGGAATTGTCTGTGATTAATCCATTACCGGCGGGATACTTTATGGAAAGAGGAGACGGCAATGATATATGGGTTCAGTTTAAACTTGAAAGGGTCTCAGATTTCTGTTTTAAATGTGGAAAGATTGACCATGTCACTGGGAGATGTGAGTTTAAGGAACCAGCAATGGTCACCACACCTAATGGAATTACAGCAAGGCTGTATGGTCCCTGGATTCGGGCTGAGAACAAGGGGAATATGAACTTCATCAACACGCCGGAGCTAAGTGTTCAGCAGCAGGTGGAGGTGGCGTCGGTGTATGAGCAAGGTGACCTGACACGAATTTCAAAGGAAAAGCCTAGGGAGCTGGAGGACCAGGTGGTAGGTGGGCGCTCCTCAGAGGAAGAAACAGCTAACATAGCATACGACCATGCTATTGAAAGCTGTCAAGAACTAGCTGTGTTGGATTTGACAATTAAAAGGCAAGAATTGGACATAACGGAGGAAATTAAAGAAATAGTTGTTGGGAAGCTCAGAGACCCACATTTTGACTTCTCGCACCTTGCAACATGGGCCGCAGATCTGCTTAAAGCATATGGGCTGAGAAACAACTTAAAAAGGCTGAGCTTTGAAGGCCTGAGCCCGGATTTAATTGAATTCACTGGATTAGGGGCCCCAAAGATTACCCCTCCCAAAGGATTACTTGTTAGAAGCCCAATAAGGACTGGACCTTGCAATAAAAGAAGCGCCAGCAAGGATTTGAAAGGCACCCCAAAACGCTGCGTGCTACTTGAAGATAATGAACCCGAGACTGAGGTGGAGGAGCTGGGACTGGAGAAATTATATTTAAATTTAAATTTAAATCTTAATCTGGGAAGCGAAGACTTCATTGATGGAACTCCTGAGATAGTTCCAGAAACTCAAGTCACAAATGAGGTAACAGAAGGATCTTCTCCGACCAGGGTGGAGCAGACGGTTGGGACTAGCCAATCTCCAAGAGGAAGCTGGTCCTGGAAGAAGGAAGCGAGAAGAAGAACCAGAAGGGGAGATCTGCTCCGTTCAAGGGAAGAAGGGGAGACCTCTGATGCTCTAAGGGAAAACCAGAATTTTCATTAAGCCGGGGTGGCGGGCCGAATCAAGCTCCCCTTGCAGACCAGAACATCTTGGCTTGGAACTGCAGAGGTATTAACAATAATGAAACTCTTCTTTTTCTGGTTAATTTAGTTAAATTGCATGCCCCTTCATGTGTGTTTCTGGCTGATACAAAATATAGTAGGATACGTATGGAAAAAATAGGCAGAAGGCTTGGTTTCCAAAATTATGTTATTGTGGAAGCTAAGGGTAGAATAGGAGGTCTAGCTTTGTTTTGGCACAAGGAGGCCAATATTGAAGTCGGTTGGACTAATGATAGAGTGATATGTTGTAAAGTGAGAAATGGGGTGGGAAGTATGAGCTGGAATCTCTTGGCTATTTACGGTACCCCGTACCCGAGTGAAAAGGAGAAATTCTGGGATTTTCTGGAGAACAAGGTGATGGATTGTCATCTCCCTTGGATGGTTATAGGTGACATGAATGAAATTATAAATGCGAACGAAAAGAGGGGAGGTTGTGACTTTCAGAAAAAGAGGTTATTCTTAAAACAGTTCATAGAAAATACGGGTGGTATTGATCTTGGGTTTTCAGGGAAGAGATACATTTGGGGGAATAACCAGGAAGGTTTTGCCTGTAATAAAGAAAGGTTGGACAGGGCAGTGGCGGACAAGAAGTGGATTGAGTTGTTTCAGTCTGCCTTAGTTGAACATTTGCCAGCAGAGGAATCAGATCACTGCCCCATTTTGCTCAGGTTATGCCCAGCCCCAAGGAGGATTAAAAGGCCTTTTAGGTTCTTTCAAGCCTGGACTACAGACAATACTAGTGTGGATTTGATCAACAAAGCTTGGAGAACCGATGAGAAGGGTGGTATGCACTGCCATAGACTTTCTAGGAGCCTCCAGCATACTGCTAGAGCTCTTAAGAAATGGAACAGAGAGTACTTTGGGTATGCTCAAGAAAGGATCAAAGACATAGAGGAGGAATTGGAGAGACTGCAGAATACAGACTTGGAAATAAGCAGACAAAATCAGATTAGGGACAATTTGAGGATTCATCGAGCAAGATTAGAATCTATTAATCGGCAAAAATCTCGGGAATTGTGGCTTAAGGAGGGTGATAGGAACTCAAATTTTTTTCATGTAAGCACAATTGTCCGACGTCGAAGAAATCATATTGGAGCTATTAGGGGAGAAGGGACATGGATTTATAAGGAGGAGGACATTGCAAATTATTTCATTGATAATTTTCACTGTTTGTTTACCTCGGATTAGCCTAATATTCCTCATGACTTCAATGATCTTATTCCGGCTTGTATCACAAATGAGGAGAATCTTAATCTCATGAGGATACCCCAAGAGGAAGAAGTAAAAGAAACAGTTTGGAGCCTTCACCCTCTCAAAAGTCCAGGTCCGGATGGTTTTTCGGGAATTTTCTTCCGAAGGTATTGGTATACGGTAAAGGAAAAGCTTACAAATTTTGTCCAGGAATGCTTTAGAATTGGAAGGGTGCCGGTTATGGCAAACAGGACATTTATTGTGTTGATACCAAAATTTGACCAGGTTGACTGTTTTAAGCAGTTTAGACCCATTAGTTTGTGCAATTTTTGTTACAAGGTTGTAGCAAAAATTCTTGCGAGTAGACTTGGAGCTGTTCTTGACAAAATGATATCTCCGAACCAAGAGGCCTTTGTTAGAGGGCGGTGGATTGCGGAAAACACAGTGGTGGCACAAGAAGTTATCCACAAAATGAAGAAGCACAAAGGGAGGAAGGGATTGATGCTTATGAAACTCGATATGAAGAAAGCATATGACAGGATGGAATGGAATTTTGTTAGAAGAGTAATGAAGGCGTGGGGATTTGATGAGAATATACAGAATCTGATTTATAGCTGTATTAATTCGGTAGAATTTTCTCTCATTCTCAATGGAAATATTGCTGGGGAAATCCGGCCAGAAAGGGGACTCCGCCAAGGAGATCCATTGTCCCCTCTCCTTTTCATCATGTGCTCGGAAGTTTTGACAAGACTAATTGGAAAGGAGGAAAGTTTGGGTAATTTGCATGGAATCAAGATATCTCAGAACACTCCAGCGGTTACACACCTTATGTACGCTGACGATCTTCTTATAATGGGGAGGGCTAATTCTAGGGAAGCGGAGTCTTTCATGAGATGCTTTGAGGCATATTGCAGTTGGTTGGGGCAGGAAGCAAATCTAGAAAAATCCAGCATTATGTTTTCTAAGACAGCAACTAGAAATGAAAGGAGACTCATCTTAGAGACTACGGGTTTCAGTGAAATGGGAGCTGATTCTATCTACTTGGGGAACACCTTGGTTATGGGGAGAAATAAAACGAAGGAATTTAAGTATATCAAAGAAAGAGTCCAAAGAAAACTCGAAGGGTGGAATAG
This sequence comes from Ochetophila trinervis, assembly GCA_003254975.1. Taxonomy (NCBI): domain Eukaryota; kingdom Viridiplantae; phylum Streptophyta; class Magnoliopsida; order Rosales; family Rhamnaceae; genus Ochetophila; species Ochetophila trinervis. Next base: position 188,214 of record QANX01002493.1, on the reverse strand, counting down.
ACAACTGTTATCAAGAGCTGGAAAAGCTACCCTCATCAAGGCAGTGGTTCAATCCATCCCGACTTATTCCATGTCTACCTTTAAATTGCCCCGGGGTGTGTGTAAAGATATGGACAGCATGGTTAAGAGATTCTGGTGGGGGTCTAAACCGGGATCAAACAGATTCTTGGCTTTAAAAGCTTGGGATGATTTGTGTAAACCTAAAGAGAGTGGAGGCTTGGGTTTCCGAAAATTTGAAGACTTTAATCTTGCTCTTCTTTCTAAACTTGCTTGGAGAGTGGCCAGAGGAGATGATTTAATGTGGGTTAACATCTTTAAAGACAAATATCTTAGGGGGCAGACCTTCTTCGAATACTCAGTTAAAAAAGGGGTATCTCATGTTTGGAGGGGCATTGTTGAAGCCCGGAAACTAATCAAGAAAGGTGCTTGTATGAGAATTGGGGATGGGACCTCTATTAACCCTTGGGAGGACCCCTGGATCCCGGGATTGCTGGGAAAAGTCCCTAGTCCTAAAGAGGATGGCAGCTTTGCTATCATCAATAGGGTGTGGGAGCTTAAAGATCCAGAAGGGGATCAATGGAATGTTGAGTTGTTAAATAACTGTTTTTCTTATGACTCGGTCAGAGCTATCCTTAGGATAAGATGGCCGAGTGAGAACAGGGAAGACAAACTGCTATGGAAGGAGAATAGCAGCTGTTTTTTTTCAGTGAGGAGTTCTTACTCCCTTAATTTTGCAGGTGAAATAAGTTCGGATAGTAATTGGAGGAAAATTTGGAAGCTGAAATGCCATGATCGGTTGAAAATGTTTTTATGGAGGATAAAGGCAGGGGTAATTCCTACAAAAGAATTATTGGCTGCTAGAATTGGTGGCAATGATACAGAATGTGTTCTCTGTGGGGAACAAAAGGAAACGTATCTCCATATTTTTAAAGAGTGCTCCTTTACTCGTGCCCTTGCTTTTGCAAGTAAATGGGGATGTATACTTGAGAACTAGATTGTGGATAATATTTCTGATGTTATCAATGGCTGTTTGGAGAAAACTGCAAAATTTCAGGGAAGAAGCATGGAGTTCTCGGCTTTATTCCTATGCACCATATTCTATTGTTGCTGGGAATACAGGAATAAAGTGATACACTCGGGTAAAGTTAACTTCATGCAGGTGGTGCACCAATTTGAAAATTCAGTGGAGGAGTTCTGGGAGGGGAGAGGTGATGGTGGAGGAGAGGATAGGAAGGCAGCTGACTCGGAGGAGGAAGAGGAGCAGTGGAAGCTTCCTTTGAAGGGATGGTTTAAGGCTAATGTTGATGCTGCTTTCAAGAATGAAAGGGCTGCTCTTGCTGTTGGGGTGAGAGATGACAGAGGGAGACTGATGAGGCTGGTGTCCAAAACAACTTGCTGTGAGTCTGCTCTCGAAGCTGAATGTCTGGCTATGGAATGGAGAACTGACCTTGTGGAGAAGCAAGGATGGAACAAGGTTATATGGTCAGTGGACTCAAAGCAGGTTGAGGAGGAAGTGCAGTCTCCTAGGGATCCGGAAGGCTGGTTTTCCAGGCAACATATCCTTATGATAAAGATGAGGTTTCAGCTTTTTGAGTGGAGACTTCGATGGAATAGAAGAACTACAAATGCTTTAGCTAATGCGGTAGCTGCTAAATCTTTACTTAACAATAACTGTGACTTTGATTTTCTGTTTAATGGTGGTTGCTGTTTTGATGATGTTGGATTGNAATTCAATTTAAAACACATAATACACGGGTTTATGATCCATTTCACACAATTTTAGCGGGGTTTTTTTTTTTATTGTTGGAATTTTCCTTCTTATCTGTCTCTTCATTTCCAATGAAGCCCGAAAATCAATTCTATTTAAAAACCACTAAAAATTCAAATATATTTTAAAACATATAATATACAGGTTTGGAACCCTTACACAATTTTAACAGCTTTTGTTTTTGTTTTTTTTTTTCAAATTTTCCTTCTTATTCTTGACATGTACATATTTGCTGAGGAGAAAACATAATCATTGATTTTCTCCATACATGGGTTGGTGTTTTGCATATAGAAAACTCTAAAGTAAGGGAGAGAAAAAGGTGAGAGAAACAAGAGAGAGAGAGCCAAGTGAAAAGACCAATTAACTTTTCATTTAAAAAAGAATACATGTAAAAAAATAAAATTTACCTTTCATTTGAAACTCAAGTGCAAATAACGGCGAAGCAAGGATGGAACAAGGTTATATGGTCAGTGGACTCAAAGCAGGTTGAGGAGGAAGTGCAGTCTCCTAGGGATCCGGAAGGCTGATTTTCCAGGCAACATATCCTTATGATAAAGAGGAGGTTTCAGCTTTTTGAGTGGAGACTTCAATGGAATAGAAGAACTACAAATGCTTTAGCTAATGCGGTAGCTGCTAAATCTTTACTTAACAATAACTGTGACTTTGATTTTCTGTTTTATGGTGGTTGTTGTTTTGATGATGTTGGATTGCTGTTCCCTACCTTTCCTGCTCTCTTTGTTGAGATTGGTTTGAGTGATAACAGGGATGCTGGTTTGTAATCCTCTTTTGAGAGCCTTTTTTTTGTGCTTAATGCAAGGTTATTCATCAAAAAAATAAAAATGAAAAAACGTTAATAAACAAGTTTTTTATATTTTCTATAAAATTAAAATAAAAAGTAATTGCTGTATTTATTTTTATTTAAAAACCTTAATTACAAGTTTTCGATATCTTGGAAAAAAAAGAAACAAAAACCAAAAAAAAAAACACGTTTCCTGTTCCACATTCGACGACTCCTGCATCTCTCTTTCTCCTCTCTGTGTCTCGCTCTCCATTGTTGATCTCGACGTCTACTCGAACAGATTCTGTTGGGAACAGAGACTAGAGAGAGCATCTCAACAGCCTTTGGCTTTTTCCATAATCTCTTTGATCTACTCTCTTTGAAATAATCTAGTTAATTATCATCATATATTCATATAAATATTCAATTTTTTTTTCTCTCTACAAAAAGCCAACAAATTAGGAAAAACCCAGTATCAAGGCAAAGTAGATGGGGAATATATTTGTGAAGAAACCCAAGATCACAGAGGTAGATAAAGCTATTCTTTCTCTTAAGACCCAGAAGCGTAAGCTTGCTCAATACCAGCAACAGGTATACAGCTTTCTCGGGCCTTTTCTGTTTTTAATTATTTCAGCGATTTTGTATCATTATTATTATTATTATTATTATTATTATTTTTTCATACCTGTAGTGATTTTTATTTTTTATAATTATTTAGTTTTGGGATGTGGGTTGCATTGAAAGAGGGTTATCTTTCTTTTATTAATTTTTTTTTTTTTGGGTCGAAAGGATTGAGAGGGTTCAGATAGAGAGAGAGAGAGAGAGAGAGAGAGAGAGAGAGAGCTTTATGTGGGTTTATTTACTGTTTGTCTGATGAGAAATTAGAGAGAAGTTTGAACTGTTGGCTATAGTTGCTTATGGATCACAGAATTTGTACTATTGAAATGATCAACATTATTGAAAATTGCAAACAATGTGGCTAAGTAGATTTGTTTGGTGAAGCTGAAATGATTTAATATAAGACACACCCTTGCTAATAATATAAATAACTTTGGCTGAGATTACAGAGAGAAGAAACCACTCTTTGGAGATTCTTGGAAAAGAGCTTAATTTAGCATAAGAAATCAGTTGATTAGTAATTGACATGCTCCATGTAATGGATGGTATTGTGGTTAATTCATTGAAATAAGGTTTTGGATCATAGATGCTTTTTATTATGGAAAGAAAGAAGAAATACTGAGTACACAAGCATTTCAAGTTTTTGTATAATTCACTTCATAACTGCCGAGATATTGAGATTGATGTTTATAATTACTCTTAATCAGCTGTGAAATGGGGGTTTCTTTTAGTCTTGTAGATGTCTTTTGTGAGGATGGTTAGAAGACTTTATAATGGCAGATTTAGGTTAAAAGTAGTTTTATTTGTGAATTTGCTTCTTAACTGCTAAGTTAAGGGGTGTTTGGCCTTGCATCAACTTCATATTTTCTTTACTCACTAAATTTTACTACTTAGGTTTGCATAGAATTCTATATCCCTGAAAATTACTTCTTGAAACCAGGAAGGTAATAGCATTTCTATTATGTTGTTCAGAGTATTATAGTTGTCTGTTTATTCTAAAAAAACAGCATGGTAGCATGTTCTTTGCAAGTACAATGTGTTAAGAGCACACTAGAAAGTATACATTATGGTCTAGATTGAAAATGTTAAATAACTTAACAGTTTCTTAGGATATATGCAAAATTGGCTTTGTTACAGTCAAAATGGATATGGAAGTGAATGGAAGGTTTCAAAAACAAGAGGCAAGATGTGAGTATTTGTGAGATTACATCGAGTTTCATTCTTCCTTATTGGTATTTAATTCTGAAGAGTTTAACAATATGCTATCTCTTTTATTCGCTTGGGGTTGGAAGATTTAATTTGCTTTCATTAGTTTAGTTCAGTTTTATTATTATTGTATTAAAGGATTTCTCACCCTCTATTATATATGTTTGCATTATTAATAAAGTAATTTTTTCTATGGAAAAGAATTCAAATTGTACTTTTAGTGTTACAAAGCACAATTAATCTTTGAAAGAATTGCAGGAAAATTGAAAGTGAAAGTAGTAGAGATTAAAAGGGAAGTATTAACAGACATGCAGAATGAAGTTGATTTCACAGGGTTCTGATGTCATTATTAGTCCTTTTAGTTTTTCTTTGGTTGAGGTTGTGCAACATAGTGTACTACTGCTTTCCGTTTATGTTAAATTTGCTTAATTGGTTGGAGACCTTAGAACCTATATTCTTCTACATGCTGATAAAATTATTCTTCCTTTATTGATTTAGCAATTTCCACAATGAGTTAAATCATAAAACCATCTTTTATACTATTTTCCTTCATCAGACTATTTTATATTTCTTATAGTTGGTTTTATGTTATTTTAGTTTTGAACATTATAAGGTGCCCCCTTTTGGGAGTTTTAAAAGACTTAGACAGAACATTTTATTAAAATTCGTTTTCCTCATTGTTGTTGTTTTCTTGGTTTCTTTTCTACTCATTATTTGGCGGTATGATTATTTTTAGTTAATATTTTATTTATTTATTTATTTTTTTTGTAAATGAGATTGATACCTACCATAGATATAATACAAACAGAACCTGATGCTTGCTACCATGAATTTTGACATTTTCTTCTGCACTGAGCATAAAGTATACAGTTTATCGTTAATCTTCAGAATTGTTACTCTGTTAGTATGTGGTACAGAAAAATCAGAACAGTATTGATTCAGTTTCAATTTGTGAAATTATTTTTCCTACTCTTATATCATGACCTGAAATTGACAAACTTTATTGCAACAACAACAAACTCTATAGGCATTGCATGCAATGCAGTGCATGACACACTTCATCAAGAGAAGTTAGAGAGCGATTTAATTTACACTCCATTTTCAAACCAGCTTGAGCAGGAGTGTCGCAGATCCTTTTATTGTATAATTAGTTTGCTTTTCTAATTGGGAGTATGTTCGATGCTGTAGATTTCTAGGAAGTAAATTGGTAATAGCTTTACTTGAAGCCTTAGCAGCCTATGTATTTTTTATGTTTGCTTTTTGGTTATTAGGAACAGAGGAATATTTCTTTCAACTGTTTCTTCAAGATATGTATATGGGTTCTTCTCTGCAAATGCTCTTTGTATAATTTTTTTATTTTATTTTATACGAACTTGTTACAGCTTGACAATGTCATTGAAGCTGGAAAACAAGCTGCAAGAGACTTGATCCGTGAAAAGAAAAAGGACAGAGCCTTGCTAGTGTTAAAAAAGAAGAAGACACAAGAAGAATTGTTGAAGCAAGTTGATGCCTGGATCATTAATGTTGAGCAACAGGTAAGTAATTACTTAAGTGGCATTTAATTTTTTCTCCCCTTCTATACCTCTGTCTTCTTCTTATGCTTATTAGTAAAAATCTAAAAGCATCTCCAATAGTGCTTTTTAATGTAAAAAACATCCTTTAAAAATTTTAAAAAGCGTATTTTTAAAATATATAGCCTTTTAAGGCAACTTCTATAATGCTTTAAATTTTTACTACTTTAAAAGAAACTTTTTTCTATATTTATTAGTAAAATATGTAAATAGGGCATGACTTTGGCTCATCATAATTTTAGAGGAAAGACAATTCTCTAGTCTATTTCTTTTTAGAGTGAAGAGTGCATTGGAACAGTTGGCTCTTTAAATAGATAGTTTAAGGCAAATAAAGAGATTATTGGAGATGCACAAATTCATGATTCCTTTTCAACGAGATAAAAAGGTTTTTCCTTTTTTTTTTTTGTTATTTTATGTTAAGAAGTAAATAACCTAGTTTATTTTGTTTATTCTTTAGTTTGCAATATCTTTTATAAAAGTATACTGTAAGAAGATATAGACCTGTCTCATATACATTTTGGAGCAGTTGGCAGATATTGAACTTGCAAGCAGGCAGAAAGCTGTCTTTGAGAGTTTAAAGTCTGGTAATGATGCAATTAAATCCATACAAAGTGAGATCAACCTTGAGGATGTCCAAAAGCTACTGGATGATACAGCAGAAGCTAAAGCTTATCAAGATGTGAGATTGATTGTCTTATATCCTTTGATTAAATCTAGAAATTTCCTCTTTCTGTGGGTGGTGTATGCCCAAAATGTTTATATTGCTGGTCTGATGAAAACATTTTGGTGACCTGAATTAGTTGTATTGCTAACCCCAACTCCATTTTCTGGAAGAACTATAGTATAACTTATTTTATCAATTAGGTGGCGTTCTCTGTCAAAAGATCCTTTTACATTAGTTTCTTATTCTACCCCAGGTCTATCATGTAGGACTTTCTTTTCTCTGTTTGTCTGTTCTTTCTCTCTCTCTCTCTGAGATATTCAATATGAAACTGCAACAGTTACATATTAATACAAGGTTTTTGTTTTGTTTTGTTTTTGGGTCCAATTGTGTATATTCAATTCTAAAAGTGTATGTAAAAGAAAAGGTAGTATGACCTTTAATTCAACCATAGTCATATTGACTAAACTAAGTTTTTTACCCTTGGTTTAATTGCTCTATGCTCTTTTTTGTTTGGCTTAAATGTATAGTATGAGAAACAAAATAAAAAGATAGTTGCTTCGAAGCTGAGTTTATTGTTCTCATAAGTAGTGGAAGAAAATCATAGCACAATGATTTGAGAACCCATAAATTTAATGAATTGATTTTATCCTAAAGAATTTGACATGCAGCGGATCTTTATCAGCTTCTTTTCTGAAACTAATCATGCATTTAACTGAAATATAAGCCATGTGTATATGGATGCATATGGATGTCTATTCGAGGTCCACCCCGTATCTATTAATGTTTACTTACAGTTTTGTTAATTATTAGTTTACCATTTAAATTATTTTCTATCTTTTTTTGTTTTGTTTTCTTCCTGTCCATTTTATGCAACTTGTATAAATTTGTAATGTCCTGGCTTTAAATTGATTGCTGTCATTTGTCATTCAGCTCTTTATTTCTAAAATTTTTCTTTGTTTATATGGTCAAAAAATAACTAGTTGCTGACATATGGATCATCGTTTGTAGGAAATTACTGCAATCTTGGGGGAGAAACTATCAGCTGAAGATGAAGAAGAAATTTTAGCCGAATTTGAGAGCTTGGAAACTCAGGTATTTGTTTTAATCAAATCCTTGGCAGTGCAAAATCTTTTTAATAATTAATTTGCCTCTTTGTTGTTCAAACACCTTAGTATGGTGTCGGTTTTCTTTTTTTTTTTTTTTTTCGGTAAGCCATATTGCCAGATCCAAATTGTTGAAATTTAACTTTTTTTAGCAAGTATGATATGTTCTGCATTGTTTTATCAAGAACTTTTAAGCAATGTTCCTCTTGGAATCATAAATTTTATATTTGGTAGAGGTGCAAAGTTGCTATATTCATATCCAACATTGGTGTGACAACATCATTCTATGGGGCTGTTCAGTCTTTGAACTATAATATATGCTATGATGTGTAAGAAAAGTATTTATGCTTTTCTTATTATTGTTCTCAAGATTATCCTCCTTATTGTTGCTTGTAATATATCCTTTAAGAAGATTTGCTGCTTATTTTTTTAATAGAAAATCCAAAGTTTAGTTTTTTATTTAAATTCTTTAAATGATTTAAAATTACAAGATGTGTGTGTTTTGTGGCGTGGGGGGGTTTGCATATATGTTACATACTGCTATTTGAAAATTGTTTCCATCAATTTCTATGTACATCTATGATCTATCTAAAAGCTTGAACATTGTATTGACGGACTAAATCTTCATAGTTAACATGGGGATTTTGGTTAGACTGCGACACTTGCATGTCAGTACATTATTTGATCAATTGCCCTTATCTTTTAATTTTTGTTTCAGCTTGCTGTTCAAGATTTGCCTAATGCTCCTACTTCAGTGCCATCTTCAAATGAAAACGAGGATATATTTGACCTTCCTGATGTGCCAACTAAAACACCGGTTGCACCTGATGCTGTTGCCGATAATGCTGAAGTTTCTTTGAAGAAGAAAGGTATCTCTCTCTCTCTCTCACACACCCACACACACAGAAGTACGCATCTAATACAACTAAATTTTAAATGTGCAACATTCTTCTTGGAACACAGTTATGGAGGAGCCATTGGCAGCATGATTTTGAATACACTTTTCGGCCTTGTGAAGCTGTTTGCAAAGTTCAATGAACCATCTCTTGGTAGCTTTCTACAACACATCTACTATCTTTACTTTGCATTAACTAAATTTGTGTAAATCTCTGGTTTGCGTTTTTCGTTTCGTTTTTTTTATGCAGTTTCTCATAACATTTGTACAGATCTCATTGTAACTAACATCAGTATAAATTGTAATTGTTTTGGTAAAACTAGAATCCTAACAAGTGGTGTCTATTCGTTTTGGCTACTGAATTTCAGCTACATCAGCTTCCTGATACATTCTTTCTACAGTGAAATTGTGGATAATAGGTTAATGTACAGGAAAACTGTAGAACTTAATATCTGGACAAACTCTCTCTCTCTCTCTCACAATTTCTAAGCTATTAGATACTGACTGCAAAACCTAATTGGAGACCCCATTTCAGATCATTCCCCATGTTTTTTGTATGTGAATGGTGAACTAACTGGACTGATGGTTGCCCTATGCCAATTTAATCTGATATCTTATGAATAGTTTACCAAGAATAGTTTACCAAGTACAGTAGTTGATATGTCGTGAAATTCGACTATGGTTTTTGACTTTCTGGCTACCTCATCTAAGGGGTTTTATTATTATTATTATTAGTTTATATAGGGTATGGAGATTCAAATTCAAAATCATCTGTTTGAAAAAATAATGGCTTGCAATTGAGTTTTTTTTTTTTTTTGTCCATAGGAATGTAGCTCATCTAAGGTTTCAGTCATCTGTTTTCTAGATGAGCTTTGCGTAGGCAATTGAAATCCCATCATAATACAATGAATAATGTTAAAAGTACTAAAAAAATCTATTAAATATGTATTAAGTGTATTTGATTAGTTTATATTTAGTTATATTTTTTTTAAGTTCATTTAATTATAAATAAAATATATTAATATATTTACTAATAAAATTTTGACATGACATTTGATATATATATTAATATATTATTATCTTCTCTATTATTACGTCATATATTATTATCTTTAAGGCCAGTAAAATGGTAACGTCCTGGATGGAGAAGCGTACGATTTTCTCGATATCTTGGATATTAATGTAAATCTTAGTCAAGTAAGTTATGTGAAAAAATGTAATTCTAATTTATAAATTGTGATCAAACCAAAACTTAAGGTTTTTATTTTTTGTTTTCGATTTTTCTAAGAACGTACTTTAGTCATTTATTTTTATTTTTAACTTTTTTAATGATAGTTAAAGCTTCCCGTCTAACTACAAGAAAAAATACACATAGAAATCAAATATCTGACATTATACCCCCTTTTTTATTATTATTATAAATGACTATTAATAGTCAATTCATTGAGGGTGTCTCTCGTAGATTTTGTGAATAACAAACTAATTGAGTTAATTTTATTTAACTAATTTTACAATTTCACAAACTCTTGCGTTTATCAGAAATAATTTGTAAAATTTAGTGTCAAAGGTTAATACTATTAACCTTCAGCTCTTGGATTCGATTGGGCAAGTCTCCAATTTATCAAATGCCCAAAAAAAGTGTACAATAACGTTGAGGATATGAAGAAATTTTGATATAGTGGAACCTCAAACTGAGAACTTGCACAAACAATGAGTTACTGAGTTATGAGTTCGAGCTTCTATGAGTTAAGGAGCTCCTACTTCCTTGTAGCTATGAGCTATTTCCTTAACCCAATGGCTGTTTAAAGGCTCCTAGCTATGAGTTAAGGCAGCATAAGCACATTAGTCTCAAATCGAACATCATATGCATATATATACAAGTGCTCCTCGTACATTCTTTGAGCAGCCAATTTATGATTAATATATAATATAAATCTAATTACAGTATTCACTTTTGCAGTTTGGGATTACAAGTATACTTGCAAATCTGCATGCAAACCTTCTCCTCCATCTGAACCATATGTTGTTGACTTGGCCAGGCTCAAAGGTACTTGGCCAAAGAATCTTGAAAGGATGAGGCGTGCAATATTCTCAGCAGAAACGGCACTTGTCTCCATGGTGCTAGCTGCATTCTCAAAAGCATTCACATAGTACAAATGCCGGCCATCCAAAATAAATGGTGCAAACACTTCAGGAGCATTGTAATGAGGGTATGCACCCCAATTTATTCGAATGGTCTCCGTCCTCACACTAAAAAGTAACAATAAGAGACACTAAATTAGTATTTGAATGCCTACACTGAATTTTAAAATTAGAACCTACAACGGCATAAACAAAATGAAATGAAACCGTTAAGGAAAACAAAACCTTATCATGTTTTCAAAGATATATAAAACTGACGGTATCACAATTTAATATTCTTTCTTGGTCAATCGTTACTAGAGGGGATGGAATTGTTCTCAATTTGCTAACTTAAAAGTTTGGCTTTTACAGCCTCTGAATAAGAGTAGCACCTTCCCCATTTTGGTGTTTGCGATTAACCCATATGCTATAATGTAAATCCCATGGAGAGTAAAATAGAGTCTTTAGGTGAAAAAATTTGTGGCATGCCCTTTTCTGTTTTTTATAAAAATATTTATTCACTCGTAAAAATTATTTTCTTCAAGCAATTGGCAGTAATAAAAATGTGCTTTCAGTATAACATAGAGTTCGAGAAATGCTCTATTACAGTGAATAAATCAAGGATGTAGAGAACTAGAATATAGAAGAAACATTAAAGATGGAGGCAATTTCTAGTTGCTGTATGTGACAATTGTCAAACAACGGTGAGAATGACTACAACAAACTGTAATCTAGGTATATGGCATGATTATCTTATGAGTATTGGAAAACATCGAAAATTGTTTTGTTTCATTATTATGTTAAGTTTTTTTTAACAGTCACTTAAATGTAACAATGTTGATTAGAAGATTATGAAACGATGATATTGAAGAGTACAAGGATAACCTTGTTGAAAAACTCAGGAAGAAAAGAAACACTCAACAACATCAAAGGTGGAAAGTGAACTCATACTTGTTTCCTTTTCCGACAGAAGGAAAATGATAGCTCGTTAACTAGAATTTACCTGAAGATTCTATCTAGCAAGGCATCGTCCATTGATTGCCGGGAGAATACCTTGTAAGTCTTATCTGTCTCATCGTGTTGTTTAAGAACTGAAATGCTTGAAAATGGAATATCAGGATTCTCAATGGTTCCCACCAGTTCAGGGATATTTGATGCTACATTCAGGCCAAAATATACCTGCCCAAAGCAAAAAATAGAGATTGGAAAACTTGCAAAGAAAATGTTGAACATAAATGAATACACAAGGAAAGTGCATGAGAGACTAGGATAATTACAGGGTTTAAAAGGCCCCTAACAAAAGTCGTATGTGTGTGCTGTAGTTTTCTCTTAGGAATTGATACTGGAGGAATAAACTGAATATTCAACTCATCTAAAGGTGTAGCAACTACAGCAACTTCACATATATAACTGTTTCCTTGGGTGGAATTAAGCTCATAGTATTCTCCAAGAAAAGAGATTGATTCTATTTCTTCATGGAGATTTAATGCAACATCTGAATAATTAATCAGTCCAGCAGCCATCTGCCAGTTCCCTCCTTTGATGGACCACAATCCTCCACCAGATCCAGCCAATGAAACAGCACCAGCAAGTCCACTCATCGAAACACTTTGACCATAATTGATTCTTGTGATGACCTGCATTAGTCATTAGAGTTCCAAATTCAATGATGGTAGAAATCTTACAGTGTAGGTCCATCCACTCAACCAATAACAAGACATAAATTAAGAGAGATAGGAGTTGGTTTCGAACACAAGAGCAATTAGAAAAGTAGGTTCTGATATAAGTTATAAGTTACAAGAATACAAGTACACCCCAAAACTAAAGTCATTAGGTCTATTTGGTTCCATCTAGTTTACTATTACTCGCTTTGCATTCCCACCAGGGTATTCTCAATTCAAACTTTATTTCTCTTTTTGTTTTGATTGGTAAGCTTTGGCCACAGCCAAGCAAGGGCTAAGCAATAAAACATCTATGGCATATGCCCATGGACTGGTTCATACTTATTTTGACACTGTTAGGAAATGAACAACTATATATCCAACAACACAATAAACAATTCGCAAAAAAGAAAAAAGTTCTAATAAGGAAATTTTTCATCCGAAAGAAAATTCAAAGCCAACTCTTATTCGCATGCTAACTTAATTTCATTACATTACATCATAATAACAGCATATGCGGGCAGCTTATAAAGTACCAAATTCATTTACTCATTGGATTGAAAAGTAATCTATTTTAAATTTGAACTTTTCATACCAACTTCACTTAAAAACTGAAAAAAATGTTACATTTGTAGTTTTCCAAGAAACGCATAGGTAGATTAGAGATATGGTTATGATAAGATATGGATACGTCAATATATTCGCATATCAGCAAAAGCTTAGCCTCCAATTGGCCATGTAATTAAAGTTGTTTTTGACATTGAAAACAGAGTATTGCTTTTTAGAAAAAAACAGTACAATTTTAAATCAGGAAAATATTGCTTAAGCTTTTTAACTTTTCTATAAGAAAGAAAAACTATGATATTTATAGGCTTATAGCGAAGTAAGAAACAATATGACGACAATAGGCTAATAAACTACAATATATTCTAAACAAATACTAATATTTGTTGTATGCCAATTAATAAAGAAATAAGGCTTTTCTTCCTTGATTTTAAAACGTTCTTAGCCTAGTAGGATTTCATCTATCCCACATTGAACTCGCGAAAAAATTCGAAAGAAAATAACAAAGTCGGAATAGGCGGTTCCTTCCCTTAGAACCGTATTCGAGAGTTTCCGACCTCATACGGTTCAGCATTAAAATTCTTTTAGGATCCCATTTTTTTTTTCTCTCGTCTAAAATTTAGCTTCAAGTGATCTATAAATTCAAGCGTTTCTTATTTAGAAGTAAAAAAAAGTTCTATAGTCCCTTTATAATTTTTCATCAAATGTACTCCCTTTAAAAATTAAATGGTTGCATCCTAATAATCAAGGTATATTCAACACGTAAGCAGAATAACAAATGAGCCACTGAGCATCAAGTCTTTGAAAAAGTTATTTTATTTCTTCAGCATAAAGACTAATTTCCAAATCCAAGTATTTTTGTTATTTTATCTTTCAAGTTTCTCATACATTATCAATGAGAATCTAGGAAGTGATATTCCCAATGAATTTAAAATTCTATTCAATTACCTGATACAAATTACTATTGGTTACCCATTTATATAACAAAGCAAATATAATCATTGTCCCATGGTTCTTGTTCTGCCAACTAAGTTGGATTCGTTTATGACAATTCTACATTACAAAAAAAAAAAAAAAAAAAAAAAAAAAAAAAAAAAAAAAAAAAAAAAAAAGCCAGCCATTATTTATCCTACAGCATACATTCCAAAATATCCCACAGACATCCAAAGCAAATGAGAGGAAGCTGTTACTCACAGTGACAAGTTCTTGTATCAACAAGGGAGACAACCCAGCATCAGCCAACTCTAATTCCAAAGTCGAGGTTGTGAGATTATACAATCCCGCCCATTTTAGCATCGAATCCACCGTCTCGAAAATGGGTCTGGACTCCAAGCTTTCATAGTACTTCAAGAACCCCCCAACAGCATTCTGCATCCATATACATTACATGTACAACAACTGTAATTGAATTACAATAGGAAAAAAAAAATTCAATTTGGATCCAAAAAAAAAACCCACATCGGAGAATGAATCACAGACCTCAACGAAGCTCTCCATCCTGAGAATCGAGAAGCCGTATCGGAAAAATATGCGAACGGAGTTAAATAGCGAAACAACTTTTCCAAGGAATGGAAGTTTACAGTTGAAGCTGAGGGTCTTGAATACGAACTTCTTACCGTTCCAGATTCCGATTGAAGAAGAAGAGGAGGGGTCGTTGACGGTGAGGTTAAGGAGCTTGGTGTAGGTCAAGGCATGGAAATTCTTGGGGTGGAGGACAGAGGCACCGGCCTCGAAGATATTGCCGGTGACGTTGACGGTGGCCGTGCGACCTCCGACAACGCCGTTTCGCTCGAAGACTCGGATGGTGAAATTGGGAGTGCGATTGTGAGAGTAAGTGCGGAGGAAGTGGGAAACGGAGGAGCCGCCGATGCCGGCGCCGATTATGCAGACGGTGGAGTGGTTAAGGTGTGGTGGTGGGATTGAAGAGGAAGATGAGTTAAGCAAGAATAAGAAAATAAGGAGGAAGATTATCTGCATCGGAGATGACGATGATGACATTGATAGTGAAGCAAATCTCTTTCTTCGTCTTCCACCTAAATCAATTCAAAATACAGATCTCAATAACTACTACCAAAATGATTTCCAAAGTGTTTCACAGAACTGCGGTGTGTCAAGGTCAAATATTTAGACTCCTTGTATGATTTTTTAGCTAAAGATAAGAATCTCTCATGGTGTACTATTACAGCCATCGTCATATATGTGTGTCATGCGGCATTGCTACATTGAATTATTCGAAGCAATAGCAGAATTTACAGATGTAAAAATTCGGCGAGCTTTTTATTATTTTGAATTTTTGATTTTGATTTTGATTTTTAAATTTTTTGAAAATAAAAAATAAAAATAAGTTTGCTAATAGTTTTATTATTTTTGAAAAAATTAAAAACAAAAATGTTTTTATAATCATTTTCATTTTTAAAAAAGCAAAAATCATTTTCATTTTTATTTTTTATTTATTTTTCTTGTTTTTGACTAGAAGTATAAAAATGAGCGAGCTAAATGAGCACGACACAAGCACAGCATGTTAAAATTGAAAATAACACGAGCACGACACGTTACAAACAATGTCATGTTCAGCACGAAGCACGTAATGGACCATGTCTGGCACGGTATGAGTCTAAAATGGACCAGGCACGTCACATGCACGATAGATGCTAGGCATTTGATAGATCGACTACGACACAAACATATGACAAGTCACACGGACATGTAAACTAACTATTTAGGCAAAATACAAACTTAGTATAATCCAAACAATAATAAATAATTTATCATATAAAATATATTGTATAAAGACTTGTTTTACAATTATAAACTATGTAAAATTACTCTATTAAAATCTAGAACTCAAAATTAGAAGATGACTTAGTTAATTATTACTCAAATATAGATTTAAATTTGAATATTGATTTGAAATAAAATATATAAAATAAAACTTTTAATATTTTTTTTAGTTGTAAATACTAATTGTGTTATCTACCAAATAAAAAATAAAATATATTATTTAATTGTTAATTTAATTTAATTATAATATTCATTTTGAATAATTTTTATTCAGTTATATAATTTATATTATAAAAAATGAGCAAAATATAATTGGCACGGGCACGATCCGTATCTGACAAGAACACGACATGTGCATAGCACGAGCACATAAGTGCTTGGGCCTATAGCATGCTAGGCACGGTACAAAAACTAAATAGACCAGTATGAGCACGGCACAAAAAATAAATGCACTGGCACAAACACGAAACAAGCACGAACGGACTGACTTTTAAATGGACAGCACAACATAACCCATTTTACACCTCTATCTTTGATAGCAACACCAAGATACAAGACTAGGCTTTAACTAGAAACCGCAAATATTAGTTTGTAACATCGGACCGTCTAGAAGCGGTCAGAACCCAGGACCACCTAGACAGGTTTGGTATCCAGGACCACCCGGTCGACGGCTGGACCAGAGACTGCTCGGACATGCTAGGACCATGGACCGACCTGATGAGACAAAGACCATAGACCGCTCGGTCAAGGCCTCAAAACTAGAACAACCCAATTAATGAGGGATTCTAGAACCACCCTGGTGGGGCCAGAACCCCAGATTGCTTGGACATGGCCAAAAAAATGAGAATGCCTAGATGAACTGCTCGAATAGGGCTGGAACCTAAGACTGCCCGATCAGGCCAGAGCCCAAGAATGCTTGGTCAGGGCAAGAACTCGGGAATGCTTGGACAAAGTCGATACCTGGGACTGCCAGGTCTAGGCCAATACCTAGGACCGGTCGATCAGGGCCACAACTTGGTACTGCCTGGTTGGGGCCGGTAACCGAAACTGTCCGGTTGGTGCTAAGACCTGTGATCTGGGATAGCTCAGTCTGGGCCAAAATCCGAAACCGCCTATACATGACCAAGACCATGGATTGCTTGGACAGGGCCGGGACCGGAGACTGCCTGGTTAGTTCCAGTTAGAGGTGTAAAGTGGGCTGTGTCGTGCTGGCCCGGTCCATTTAAAAGAAGGTTCGTTCATGCTTGTGCTAGCCCATTTATTTTTCGTGTCATTCTCATACCGACCCATTTAATTTTCGTACCGTGTCAAACGTGCTATGGGCCATAGCACTTATGAGCTCGTGTCGTGTTCGTAACGAGCACATGTCATGCTAGTGTCAGACACGGGTAGTGCATGTGCTCGTGCCAATTATATTTTGCACATCTTTTATAATATAAATTATATAGCTGAATAAAAATTATTCAAAATAAATATTAGAATAAATTAAATTAACAATTAAATTATATATTTTATTTATTAAATAACACAATAAGTATTTAAAACTAGAAAGAAAATATTAATAGTTTTATTTTATATATTTTATTCCAAATCAATATTCGAATTTAAATCTACATTTGAAAAATGATCAACTAAGTTATCCTTCCAATTTTGAGCTCTAGATTTTAATAGAGTAATTTTACAATCTATTATTGTAAAACAAATTTTTATACAATAGATTTTATATGAGAAACGATTTATTATGGTTTGGATTGTGCTAAGTTTGTATTTTGCCTAAACTGTATGTATGTATGTATGTATGTGTGCTTGTCATGTGCTTGTGTTGTGCCTGACCTATCACGTGCCTAGCCTCTGACGTGCATGTGATGTAACATCTCGTACCAAGAAAATATAGTAAAATTTTCAAGTTTGACCAGTTTGACCTTGAATGGGCCTAGGGTTGACTTTTTGTGTGGTTATGTTTTGGCTTCGATTGTGGTACCGTTGCGTAGAGCTCGTTAATACGAGTCCGTAGACTAGTAGTATGCTGAATTCGGAGCTAAGACCGAGAAGTTATGCTTAAAATTGTGTGAGGGGCATTTTGGTAATTTGGCAGAGACTGGACTTAAAAGGACGAAAATGCCCTTACCTATTTCTTTAAAATTCCAGAAAATTCTGGAAAATCCAGAATTCCCCCCCTCCCCCGACTCCTGCGCGTGCAGGGCCACCCACCGACTCCCTTCCCCCCTTCGTCGTCAACGACTGTTTTCTAGCCAGCTCGGGCTGGAAACTTTCAGAGTTTGAAGCCGGTGACATCCCCTTTTCAGTGGCACAGGTGATCGGCTGTGGGAACGCCTGGACCGCCGGAGATCGTGAGAAGCCAATCGTCTCCTCGTTTTGGTTCGTCGGACTCCAGCAAGGGATCGGCCAATCCACCACCTGAGATTTGAAGTTGGTCACCTCCTCTACCCAACCCGGCCGGCGAGAGAACGTGGAACTGCCCAGATCGCCGAAAAACGTAAAAAGTTAAGTAAGTGCTCTTCGCCTCTGTCCACCGGATTCAGGTGAGTTTCCGGCGATGGATCACTCCTTTTCCCCTAATTTGGACCTTAGGAATCCAATTTTACCATCAATTTGATGTAATTCCTCCTGGTTTGATTGGGATTAGGAAACCTCTTTTTGGCCGTGATTTTGGGCCAATTTCAGGCCACCGCCGGCGACAATTAGACAATTTGAGTTGACTGTGGTGTTGTATTTTTCTCAAGCTTCGATTCGATGTATATATTGCAAATTATTGTTAAGTATTTAGGAATTGTTTGATTTGGAGCAATATTCTGATAAATGTTAAAAAAATAGATTGTGGTTGCATTTTATCACTAAATTGAGGAACTAAATATTGTGTTTAGATATTGTTGGTGAATGTATATGGACTCTGTGGTTATTGAGAACCATTATGAAATTCTGTATTTACATGGAATCGAAATGGATATTGAATTTTGTGTGTTGTATGTGGCTTTTAGCTCCATGATGAGCTAATTTGGAAATGTAATATGTGGAATGAATCATAGACAGGTATTTACAATTCGTTGTATAAATATGTATTTAATGTTTTGTTAGTGGTTTGTGGGAATATATTAATTAGACTACATTTGATTCTGAATAAATATGAAATTGATGGGTATGAATAGTTATGTTTTGCTGATGAATGTGATTTGTGACAGGACCCGACCCGCAAAGATCCTGCCTGCGTGACTTAATGTTACCACTAAGCCACAAGCAGTCGTGAAAACCCGTTAAACAAAATTTTTGAAGGGTAAGAATAACAGACCGCAAGGTTTTCACTACTGCCGGAAATTTATTAAAAATTTCGGCAGCATTTCGGCTGTTTCTAACACTCCCCAAAAATGCTAAAAGTCGAACCTGCAGGGAAAAACATTTCTAAACAACAATTTATTCTACCAGCAAACATGTCCCACCCAATTAAACCACAAATTGGTACATAACTCAACACTTAAACAAATATATTGTTTAAGTACGGTGTAGCTGCACTCAGTCTAAAACTGAGCTGCCTACATACCCTTTCTACAAGGGATCAAGCTACCTGTAGTTCCGACAGCATACTTATACCAAATATGCTACAGTCAAACACATTCACAAACACACATTTTCCGGTTATCACCAATTACACATCTTTCATTCCATCAAGCTTTTCCAACCAATTAATAAAATAACAACCATAGCTTGGCGGCATGATTCCTCGCCTAAGCAGTTCTCATCCACACAATTATATCCAGTATTTATTCCAAAGACAAAAACATGATACAAACATTCACAGCAATTACTTATTTCATAATCGTCATATACATACATATATACTTCACAAAGCAGTTCACATGATCAGATCCTCATACACAAGGCCACAAAATGATTAACACCCAAATCCACATATACGTATTTAATCCACAGACCAATTATAATATGTATATATATAATCCGAACCGTTATTAATAATCCCGAAATTCAACCACACAATCAATCCTATAATTTCAGCACACCAATTCATTCCACAGTAACACCAAAACATCACCACACATATCTATATCACCAATTAACAACAATTTTTATTTTAACAATTATTAACATCACATTCAAACCGGGTAAATTCCAATACTCAGTTATAACATTCGAATTATATGTCAAAACGAAGCTTGAAAGGAGTAGAGTACAACCGTATTTTTACCTCGTCCAACCGCCGCTGGTGGTGGCCAGAAAATGGTCGGGAAGCGGCGGCCGAGCACCCTCAAATCACGCAGTCCACACGCGCGAGCTTCGAGACGAACGGAGACCGGAATTAGCTTTGGGAGGTCCAAAATAGGGGAAAGGGACCACACCCACCGCCGGAAACACGCCGGAGTCCGGCGATCGGAGGAAAACGGGTCTGTCGGCTTTACAAATTTTTCCGGCGACATCACGGCGTTTCACGGCCCGAAAACGGTGGGGAAAGGGAGAGGAGGTCCCGGCGAACCTTTCCCGGGCAGTGGACCGGCCTGACTCCACCGGAATCCGGTGAATCGCGAAAATGCAGCTGACCGGATTTCTCGCTTTTCCCGGCGATCTGGACCCCATCACGGCGAGCCACTGGTGCCAAAGGAGAGAGGGGGTCGGCGGCGTCATTTCCCGGGTGATTTCCGGCCTGATCTGGCCGAAAATTGACCGTGGCTGGCGAAGCCGGGCGGTCGGAAGTCACGCGAAGGGGGGGCTGCGCGAGAGGGGGGGCTGGCCGTGCATGTGCTGTGCACGTGCCTCTCCTCCAGATCCTTCTGGATAAATTTGTTAAAGGCAGGGGCAAAATAGTAGTTTTGCCCTGCCACCGCAAAATTACCAAAATGCCCTTCATGTTATTTCAGCCATAACTTCTCGGTCTTAACTCAGAATTGAGCGTACTACTAGTCTACGAACTCGTATCGACTAGCTCTACACAATGGTACTACGGTCAAAACCATAGCACGCTCACACAAAAAGTCAACCCTGAGCCCTTCCTTGGTCAAACTTGGTCAACTCGGTCAACTTTGAGAAATTTTAATATTTTCCCCTGGACGGGGTGTTATATTTGTGATTTTAAGGAAATTATTAAATTATGTTTGCCCTGATTCATGTTTTAATGATTTATGATCTTGAAAATGGTTGAGAATTGTTATTTTCTCTAGAGTAAAAACATGCATATTCATACACGTGTTTGAATGCATACCTTGTTTATGGATTTAAAATAAATTTTGTGGACGTGATTGGAAGTGGGTTAGAATTTATGTTTGTCGAATTGACTTCTGAATAGCAATTGTATCAAAAGTGGCATATTTGGTGTAAATATGCTTTAATAACTACAAGTAGCTTGATCCATATTTAAACAGGGTATGTAGGCAGCTATGTTTTCATACTGAGAAATATAACGTATATATTTTATTTTATTTTGAATGTTGAATTAATTACCGGGATGTAGTACTGTGTGCTGGTAGATTGAATGTTGTATAGGATTGTTGTTTTCTTGCAGGAATTGCAAATGTATGTACTTGGGGAGTGTTGTAAAATAAGATAGGATGCTGCCGAAATTTTTAATAAAATTTCTGGCAGTAGAGAAATTTTTTCCCGTTTGTAAAATTTTGTTATTTAGTAGTAATCTAGTGAAAATGAAGAACTGCTTATTAGCTTAATAGAAATATTAAATCATACAGGCAGGATCCAAGTGGGTCGGGTCCTGTCATGTGACGTGCTTGGTCTGTTACGTGCATGTGCCGTGCTTGGCATGTCACATGCATATTATGTGCCTAGCCCAAGCTCGGTCCATTACGTGCTTCATGCTGAACAATGCACGGTTTTTCATGTTCGTGCTGTGCTCATGCGGCTCGCCCATTTTTACACCTCTAGTACTAGTATCCGGGATAGCCCGTTATGGCTAGGTCCCGGAGTCGACCTATCGGTGTCGATACCTGTGACTTAAGACTGCTGAGACGTGGCCAAGATCATGGATTGCTCGAATAGGGCCGGGCTCGAAACTGCACTATCAGAGCTAGGATTGCCTGGTCGGGGCCTGGACCCGGGATTGCCTGGTCGAGACTAGGACCCGGGACTGTTTAGTTGAGGCCAGTATCCGGGATTTCCCAGTCAGTGCCAAGACCCGTGACTTGGGACCGCCTGTTTTAGGCCATAATCTAGAACTGCTCAAACGTGACCGAGACCATGAATATATTAAAATACGGTATCAAATATATTAAAATAAATTATATTTTTTATATACAAGATAAAAATAATAATTTAATCTATTAAAACAGAAATTAACAAGTAGGATATAAATTCGAGCTGTCTAGCTAGGTCAAAGCCTAAAAAATGAGGTTTAGGCTAAGCGTTTCTACGCTGAGCTTTTTCGAGCTGGGTCGGGTAGGCCAATGTTCTAAATTTTAAGGTCTTAGCTCAATCATATAGGTATCAAACAAGGCTTCGAGCTCGAGTATCGAGTTTGAGCTCTGGGTTTAAAATATAATCCCAAATTTAGAATCCAAAATTTAATTTTTTCTTATAATCCAAAGTTTGATTCAAATATAATATTTTTTTGCTTAAAATACCTTTTCTAATAAATTAAAAAAGAGTAATTTATTTTATGATATATACAAAATATAAAAGTATGACAAACAATAAAGAAATGCAACTTAAAAATATAATATATATTTCATTGATCAAGCTACAAATACCCAAATAAAAAATGGGGGCCCAAGTTTAATTGAAGGGTTACAATGGATCAAGGATCCGAGATTTCAAGGGTCAAGTTTGGTCAAACTTAGAGATTCGAAAACAAAGAGTACTTTGGGTCTTAGCCTGAATTTCTTCCGTAGGAATGGGAAGAAAATAAAAGTGTTTTTAGGAAGAAAATATTTTTCATTGTGTTTTTGGGAACGGGACTCGAGTATTTATAGATTACTTATAGCAACGTCGACTCGACTCAGATCATTACATGCTTGGTCATGTCATTAAATGTATGCAGGGTAGGTAGGTAAATGTGGGGAAAGCAATGAACGAGGTGGCACACATGAACAAGGCAAACTCATGCTCGAGCTGAGGTGGCTATACGTGTCCTTGCTAGTGGACTTGGCAACATGTAGTCCATTCGGACACAAGTGTGTTGGCAAGTTTCCTACTTTGTTCTGATCGGAATATAGCATGGCTGTAGCGAGGATGTTGACTTGTCCTTTGACTCTTGGGCTTTGCCTAATGGGCTTTTAAGCCAACTTCCATTTCCTGGCTCACTAGGAGCATTACACCTTAAGACCAATTCATGAGCTAGGTTTTAATCCGTATAGTTTTCCCTTCCAATTTTTGTTTTGATTACCTATCAAAAATAAAAATAACTAATTGGGTCAGGTGTCTCGAGCATACGAACAATCAAGAAGAACTCCTTCATGAACTAGTGGCATGTTTGGGGTTGTATGCCTCGAGTTGCGTAAATTGATTGACATTTGACCTTTGGTTTAAAGGTGGAGAATTGACGGCCATGAATTCTAGCCTAAAGAATGACAAGATTAACCTTGAGTTAGTTTCTCGTCATTATAAAAGGTGGCGGCCTCATCCATTTCTGTTCGTTTTCTTTTTGCAAAAGCTTTAAGTAATTCCAAAGCATAAAACTCCCATTTTTTCTTTCTTCTCTGATGGTTGATAATCAAAACCCAAACAAATGTCCCAGTTTGGAGGGCAAAGGTAAGACCATGGTGGAGTTAGACGACAAGACTCCTCAGTTTCCTCCTTAAAAGCCTCTGGTTTTTAGGAGTGTCTTTGAGCTCGGAGAGAGCTTGAAAGCTTTGTCGAGTGACTAGGTTGTCCCTCATATCACTGTTCATTGCCTTCCATCGTTGTACAAATACTGGCAAGGATGATGATCGACAGTACTGTCCTACGGTCAAATTCCTTTGTGGATGAGTATAGAGTTCCTGAATATAGGAGACCTCACCCCTCGTATGAAGATACTGACGAAGATGATGAAGATGAGGATAGGTAGTTGTCGTCTCTGATGATGACGATGTGACCGATGATGGTAGTAGTGAAGGTTCCAGTGACGAGTTCTCAGACCTTGAGAGCTGCATCACCGATATTAAGGTGGACCCCAAGACATGATAAATGCATGGGTATGTTGTGCTGAAAAGCATGCATTTGCTGGTATTCGATCATTCCACCGTAGGCCATCGAGTACCCCTGGTGGCCCTTTGATCACTTGACCTGGGGGCGCATTTGACTTAAATTATATATGTAATTTTTTTTATGTTCGATCGTAGGTTTTGTAGACTTGTACTTTGATCGGATTAGTAGTGCCGATCAGGTTGCCTACTTTTTGTAAAACTTTTAATTAATGAAAAGTAATTTATCCAAATTTTGTGAGGAATAGGTGTAACATCCCGTTTTGAGAAAAATAGTAAAAATTTCAAGTTTGACCAGTTTGACCTTAAGTGGGACCCAGGGTTGACTTTTTGTGTGGTTATATTTCAGTTTTAACTTTGGTACCGTTGCGTAGAGCTTGTCGATACGAGTCCGTAGACTAGTAGTACGTTTGATTCGGAGTTAAGACCAGGAAGTTATGGTCGTTTTAGTGTGAGGGGCTATTTGGTAATTTGGCAAAAACTGATATTTAAATGTGAGAAAAGACAAAAATGCCCCTGTCTTCATCTTTAAATTTTGGTCAGATTCTGGAATTTTCCAGCCACACCCGACGCCTTCCACCCCCTTCGCCGAGCCATTTTCGCACGCCGGTAGCCGCCACACCGTGGCTGGAGTTGGCCGACCACCACCCCTAGATCGAAGCCGGCAACCTCCTCTTCCTCCATGTACCAGTGGTTCACCGTGAAACGACCCAGATCGCCGGATATTGCAGCGAGACCGAGAGCTCATGCAGCCCGTGCACTGTTGCAACACCACCTTTGGCCGGCCCTATCTCACTGTTCCGGTGGAGTTAGGGAGCGTGCTTGGTACCGTTGGAAAGCTGGTGCGACGATCTACATTTTGGTACCAAGATTGACCCCGGAGACTGCCGTATCACATCGGAAAAAGGCCGTGAAGTTTCGGAAAAACCACCCCCGACAGCCACCTTTCCACCTAGATCTACTCCAATCGCCGGCGAGTGGCACGACACAGCCACCACCACTGGCCTTAGACTGCGCCGGCGACCAGATCTGCAGCTGGCCGGACTCCGGTGACCACCCCACGCGCCCCACGCGTCGCTGCCGTCTTCCTCCACGCGCTGCCGCCGATCTCGTCCTTTTCCGGCGAGTGAGTGCCCACCACCTGTTCCAATGCATTCCTAGGGTCGTGGGCAAGCTTGCTGTACCTTCGATTTGGTCCAATTTTGGTCGGATTCAAAAATGCACAATCCCAGCCGAGGTTCGATCTTCCGGGATCAATTCCGAACATTGGCATGGATGAATCTTGAAATTGAAGGTAGATTCTCATTCCTTGCATCTTCAATTTCGTTTCATTATAAAGTTTGTTGAAATAGGACTTGAGACGGAATAATTCAATTTTGGGGATTTTGCCGTTAAGGGCATTTTGGTAATTACTGAAATTGAAGGGCAATTTTGGTATTTAGTGTTTTAATTTTGTAGTTGGAGACTTAGAGGACTCCTCTGAGCCTTTGGTTAGATTTTCGGTGATTAAAAGAATTTTTCGGTAAATTATTTTTAGGTGTTCGTGCACGTTCGAGGGCTGGACCGGAGATCCAGCAGGAGCACGCGTCAGACCAGTGAGTGCATTTATTTTCTAAATCATTTTGGGATTATATATTATTATGATTTAACTGCATATGATTTGTTTTGATTGAAATTTCTTGCGCTTTTAAATTATGTTTATTAAATATATTATATTCTGATTTAAATTATTGATGATTTAAGACTAAATGTGCATTTGTGTTTTAAATGGTTATCGGTGATTTTGATATTTTGGATATTTTACAATTTTGTGAAAATTGGTGATTTAAAGAAAAAAATTATGGCTTTTGTGGAATTTAAGAATTTTGGGGCAATTTTCTGATATGCGAAATATTTGATTGTTTTTCGTAAAAATTTTGAAAAGAGAAGATTTTGGAAAATTGTTTCAAAGTAAAGGATTTGAAAAATTGTTGTTATTCGATGATGGACGATTTTAGACATGATTTTGAAGAGTACCACACGATATCGAGATGTTGATTGAGATGTATTATTATGCGCGCTATATGTATTATGTCATCCTCTGCTGCGGACACGTGTCGGGAGAGAGATGATGAGGATCCTGCCATGACGGATTTGGGACGCCGGTTCGTTGTGATGAGTTTACCCCCTTCCCCCCGCCTGTGACGCCATCAGGACGCTGAGGGTCACACGGCACGATACTATGTTGTGGTGCTGGTTGGGTTTTATATTTGTTGATTGCTGATTTTAAATTGATGGTTTTGAATTTGTGGGTTGGAGCCCATGGTGTTTGGTTTTAGATCGGTGTTGGATTTAACAAATGTTCTATTTGCCATTTTAATCAAACATGATTTACAAATAAATTTAATGTTCTTGTTGAGATTATATTTATGGTTTTAGTGATTGATTCGTGTTTTCAATGATCATTTTAAATTACGTTTTCGCCCCACAAACTGTTTTATAATGATTTAATGATTTTGGGGATTAAACCAAGGGTTTTGCGAAATGATTTTCAAAATAGGGAACCTTTCAACTGAGTAACGTGAGGTTTTAGTGTAAAGGATTTAAACTGTTGAACTTGTATTTTGTAGTTATCTAGGAGCACTCACTGAGATTTTATATCTCACGTTTTGTGTTTTTAACTTCGTTCCCTAGGTCATAGCTGCAGGTCCTCGTGAGCTACCGTCGGCATCGCATTCGCACTCGACTTCCGCTACTACTTCTTCTCATGTATTAAATCATGTTCTCTTTATTCTGTTTATTGTTGGATTGTATCATTTATATTTTGTTATCTCACTTAGTGATTCTGTCATTTCCACCTTCTCCCTATTCTGTTATGTTATTTATTTCAGTACGGCTAGTTGTTTGTTGCAATGCATATCTTATCAATTTTTTTGTCCTATTTATTATTTTATTGTTTATTGAACTCCTTTTCGGAGGAGGATTCTATCGGCTTCCCCGAGGGGTTCTGGTGGAATCTTCCTCAGGCGGGGCCTCTCCGGTTAATCTGGAGGGATTTCCGGGACGGGTCCTGTCAATAGGGCTTTGCCTTTGATCAAGGAGTATGTTTCTTTGATTAGTAGTCTTTGTGGCTTAGCTGTAATGGAGTAGAAGATTTTAGAGAGTGCTCCAATCAGATAAAGCAAAATTTGATGTGGCCAACTAACTGACTTTTAGTCAAATCGAAGCATTGCGTGGTTCGTTTTGCCAAGTAAGCCCATCAGTCTGTCAACACAAAATAACCACATTGCTTTGAAGAGGGGAAATGTCAGAGCATTATTGTTGTGGAAGCTTCGCCCTATGCATCCATATGGTGATTCTGCTGATTGGACCCGAGGTTCCTAACAGTCACGCTTGTTTGTAGGCGTGACATCAACAATAATTAATGCCCAGCCTGCTTTAAGTGTGAACGGGCGCATAAGTTCTTTTGGTTGTCATTTTGGTAACCGTTGATCCCTTACATAGCATTTTCATTAGAACTTTCGATGTCAATTCACTTCATCTTTACCAAATTCAAGTGATGCTCCCGAAGCAGCTTTTAGAGCTTCAATATCTCTGAACTAGGTTTGATCATCTATCCTTTTAGATTTCAAATTGCTAGCATCCCAATTCCTCTATGCTTTTACTTCCTAAACTAGAGTCTTCTCTTAGGAAAAAAAATGCAGAACCCATGGAATCATATTGTCCAAACCTCTAATATGGTTAGCCTAATCCCCTTGCGATGGATTATAGGATGCTTCTAGAGTTTCATCAAAAGTATCGCATCCCTGATAAAATAGCCTAAGTGCTTTGCTAGGGCTGATGCTGCCGAGGATTGGTGGCTGTGTTTTTATAGAGAATTCCTGGCAGTCGGTGTCAGACTCCCTTTGGACCCTTTTTGATGCGGGCATCATAGAGATATATTCTACCATTGGAGCAAAAGATGATGATTTAAGCATGATGTCGAAGTAAGGGATGAAGGTGGTAATGATACTTAGGAGTTGCAGAGACGAAATGACGTAGTTTTAAAAATAAGCATATTATAATGGCAGTTTCATAATTTTAGCTATTTTCGGATTATAATGGCAGTTTCGTAATTATTGCTATTTCTGGATTATAATAGCAATTTTGTAATTATTGCTATTTTCGGATTATATTTATTTAGGGTTACTTTTAAGCTTTAGGATTACTTTCTTAATTATTTTATGGTCTAGATTGATTCTTAACCTAACCATAATCTCTATATAAATAGGGGTTACTAGCTTGTAAAAGACAACTTTGATTATTGATTATTTAGAATCTACTCTTGTTTTCAACAAGACTTGTGTGTTCCAAGTGAGGATAGTTCTTCTTCTACTTGTTGCATTGGGAATTGATCTTCTTATCAAAGGTATTTACTTTATGGTGAATTTCAATTTCATTCTTTGCCTTATAATTAGTGTTGCTAGATACACTTGATATCTAGATGTGCTATAGGGCGGGTTTTTACCTAGGGTTTGTTCCATATCATCTTGTGTGTTGGGATTACAGTTTCTTTAAGCTTAGGGTTCCGCATTATGGACTCTCTCCATCTAGGATGCAGCACTCCACCATTTCGCCTAGTAGCACGTCGCTTGTATTTCTCTCCCACAACCCCATTTTCATTGTTTAGGCTACTTCCATTTTGCTCACTGCTACTATAGGAATTCCATCCATGAATCTATTTTCTTCCCTATGAGTTCTAGTCTCAATAAGAATGCTAGTTCTTACTTTTCATATGTTCACACCAATTTGAACAACCAATCAGTTAACAGCCAACCGCTCTACCATTGAGCTACTGAGGAACAACAAAAGATTAGATCTCATAGAGTTCAATTCCCATTCTCAACCCATGACCAATATGAGCTCGAAGTTTCCTTTGTAACTCTCAGAACTTCTTCATAGTAGCTCCGTTCCATGCCTCACTTCATAGGGAACCCAAAGGTGGCTTTATTTCATTATATTCCATCCATATCCTAATTCCATTCATTAATATCCCTTTGGTGTCATTGAGATAAGAGATGTCATTTATAGTCTATCTCTTTATATTTCTATATATATGGAAAGTTTAAAAATCATTATTATCATTTTTAGTCTTTTTTATTCCTTTCTAGTTTTTTCATTCCTATTCTTCTTTCTGTTTCTGAAAAAGGGGAACTTACAAAATAAAATAAAAGGATTATTTTGTTCCCAATAGTCATTTATTTAATCGACGGATAGGAGCATACTCTGGATCAGAATCATGGGGAGTACTGCATCACTGGAAAGAAAAAAAGAGCAATATTTTCGAATGAAAAAAAATCTCTTGATTCAGAAAACAGAAATCAAAGAAAAAAAGAATCCGCAAGCCAAGCAGATTTTGAATCATCTCTCTCAAAGCAAGACAAAGATATTAAAGAGGATTTTGTGGAATCAGACATGAAAAAAGATCGAAATAAAAAACAATATAAGAACAATACGGAAACGAGTTTGATTTCTTCCTAAAAAGGTATTTGTGTTTTCAATTGAGATGGGATGATGTTTTAAATAAATAAAAATGATCAATAAATTCAAAGTATATTGCCTTCTAAGCCTTCCAATTAAAAATATATATATTAGAAGTTCGATCTTGTAGAACAAATCAATCAAGAAAAGAACATTTATTATTTATTTATATTTTTTGATAAAATATATCAAAATAGAAAATGTATTGTATATATAAAAATAATAATTATATAATTATTATAACGTGTTGATTTTAAGGGTTTTCTCCAACGCACAAGTCCTTTTACCCTTAATTCATAATCAGTGACCGCAACAAGGGCAACCGGTGGAATAATGGTTGTCAAAATCGATCTAATACACATCTAGTACTCAATCCTCATAGCAGCATCAACACTCAATTGTCACTAAATCTTGCTCTCTTAGAAAAAGTGGCAATTTGTCTTCTCATCCCACATGTCAAATTTGTGGCATTCCTGGCCATCAAGCTTGTAAATGAATAAATGTACAAGCTTCTACTCTATTGCTATATAACTCGTTGCAAAAATCTCTATTTGGGCTCCTCCATGTCCTCCCCTCACTCCACTTTCAAATGCCAACTTTGTTGCCAATCCTTATATTATTTCTCTCAGTTGACGCAGGCACATCTCATCATGTGACTTTTGATTTTCATAACCTTTCTTTACGATGGGCCTGATGACATTATGATAGGTGATGGTAAAATCTCTTGATTACACATATTGACATTTCTAATTTATATACTCCTCATTGTTCTTTTCTTTTGACTAATGTTCTTTGTGTCCTTCATATGAAAAAGAACTTACATTTTGACTCTCAAATGTATTCCACTAATCAAGTTTCTATTTCTCATTGTCTTAAGGATATTCACGCAAGGGCATGTATGTTAGTTGGAAGGCCAGGATAATGATGGTGTCTATAAGTTGCCCATGCATGGCATCTTCCTCCCTTCATTTCATTGCTTTAGCAAGTCTTAAGGCCCCAGTTCAAGATTTGCACTCTAGGCTTGGTCATTTGTCGTCTAAGATTTAAAATCATACTATTAGTACTTTAAACTTCTTGTTTCTTCTTCATTATGTTCTTTTTGTATCTTTCAATTCATGGAAGTTCAATAAAATGATCTAGTTACATTTCTCTATTTTTATCATATATTGTTCTTCACCTTTAGAATTAATGTACTATAGGGGTCCTGCTCCAATTACCTTTGTTAATGGTTTTAAATATTATCTTATATTTATTTATCACTTTACCTAATATATTTTGATATATCCTTTTAAACAAAAGTATGAAGTTTCAAGTGTTTTTCCCAAATTCAAAATCAATAGTTGAAAATCCCTTGAGACGTTAAATTTAGGGGGTGAGGTTGATGCAATTTCTTAAACTTCAAGGTGCGCGTTGTAATTAAGTCAAACCAGAGGCCTAATTGAAATTGTTATATATATATTTATTTATTTAGAGTTATTATCACTGCAGAACTCTAAATTATATTGCAATTTACAATTTTGTCTTTAAACTTTTTTTGTCTTACTTTAGTCCTCAAACTCCAGTAGAAGTGTCATTGTCCATTTTTGTCCGTTAAATGCCCATGTAAAGCATGTGCCGACATTTTCAAGAGTAAAATTAGTCATTTCACATGTTTTACACTCCTTAGTCCCTCCAGTCTCCTTGCCTTTCCCACCCTCCTCATGTCTTCTCCCTCATTATCCTCCCTCATTCTTATCTTCCTATTCCATTGCGAGTCTGTATCAGAATTCATTGAAGGATCATCTACTATCTCAAACATCTTCGTAAGGAAAAGAGGCAGCGAATTGGAGCTGCAATGAGTTTCATCCATCCAAATTCCAAAATCCTTAAATCTCAAACCCATAAACCTTACTTTTTCTTCTATCTTTCTTCCCTACTAAAGTTTCATTTATGTTGGATAGTTTCATGCCTCTGTTTTTTAATATGAATCATGGAAATTCCATGGAAATGCTGTCTTTATTGCATTTTCATGCCCCAATCTTGAGTTTATGGAGATCTGATGGCTTCTACTGCAGTCATGCAAACCAGTAGGAAAGAGCCATTGCAAGCACAAGAGAATGTTGAAAGGATGTTGGGTTGGTGGCAGACAGTTTAGGAATTAATGGGATTTCGGCAATTTTTTATATTGGTAGTTGAATTGGGCAAGCTGGAGTGGATTTTAGCGCTTGCTTGGATGGGCAATTTTTCAAAAGGATATTGGTACAAGATTCCACCAAAAAAAATGACTTCTTATTCAGCTTTTGTTCATGGGCTTTAACTATCAAAATGTTGTGATGGGTTAATCTCAGTTTGGACATACAAATATCTCAATGAGTACTCATAAGTAACTACAAAATAGATGTCCAGTAGGTAAAATTCTTTACATTCAAAACCTCACGTCACTCTTTGAAAAGTTCTCCATTTTGAAAATACTTTCACAAAACTCTTAGCTTTATTCCCAAAAAATCAAAAAATCATAAAAACACAATTTTATGGGAAATATGAAATATAACACAATTACTTTAAAATCGCAGCTCAATCACCAAAATCGTATGAGAAATTCCATTAAACATTTAAATTCATTTTTTGTTTAACTGATTCTCATAAAATGCCAAGTCGATGGGCCACAACCCTTAAAATCAAATAGATGGGCAACAATCTAATAGATGGCCAAGAGGATGGCTTAATATCATAATAGTGTGCATACTATCATACATATCTCAACCAATAAACCAATACCGTGTGGTACTCCTCAAAATCATCTCTGAGATCATCCATCATCGGATTTCATCAATTTCTCAAATCCTTTATTTTAAAATCGCAATTAAGTTTAACAATTTCTCAAAATCTTATACTCTTGGAAAATTCACGAAAATATTCAAATCTTTCTACCAACAAAAAATTGTCCCAAAACTTCTTAAATCTCACAAAAACCACAATTTTTTTCTAATATCACTATTATACCAAAGAATTTCTAAAATTTACGAAAATATCCAAAAATCACCAATAACCATTTAAAACAAAAATTTTATATTTATTCTAAATAAATATGAGTTT
Organism: Ochetophila trinervis; assembly: GCA_003254975.1. Lineage (NCBI taxonomy): Eukaryota > Viridiplantae > Streptophyta > Magnoliopsida > Rosales > Rhamnaceae > Ochetophila > Ochetophila trinervis. The sequence continues at coordinate 155,754 of QANX01002493.1, read as the reverse complement.
CATTAAAATCACAAATACATGGCATAATATATATTCAGCGACGATTTAAATCCAAAAATATCATATATTTAATAAACATAATTTAAATGTACAAAAAAATCCAATCAAAACAAATCAAATGGAATTCAATCATAATAGTATATAATCCCAAAATATTTAGAAAATAAATTACAGTCACAGATAATATGCGTGCTTCTGCTGGATCTCCAAACTAGATTTCAACTGTGCATGAATGCCTAAAATAATTCACCAAAAAATTTTAATTATCGAAAAATTAGCCGAAGGATCATGAGAGTTTCTTGAGTCCCTAATTACAAGATTCAATCACTAATTACTAAAATTGCCCTTCAATTTTAGTAATTACCAAAATGCCTTTATCGGCCATACACCCTAATATTGAGACTTTTGATTTCTCCAAAATTAACCAAAATTGAGCATTTGGTTATGATCCCAAGATCTTTGGGAACCTAATTGAGTGCCCAATTTCACTCAATTTCATTTCGAGAAGTTTGATTTCAATTTCCAATTTCGGCTTCGGATTAAAATTTGGGTTTTTCTGTTTCAAGTCTTTTTTCTACAAACTTTATATCGAAGTGAGATTAAGGATGAAATGAATGAGAAATTACCTTCAATTTGGTGATTCCTCACTGTCGATGACCAGAATTGTTCCTGGAAGATCGCGTTCATGGCTAAAATTAGGTATTTTTTAATCTGGCAAAATTCGATCAAATTGACAACAGAGCTAGCTTGCCCATGATCCAATGAACATGTTAAGACCGGTGATGAGCACCCACTCGCTATCGTTTTCTTTGCCGGAGAAGATGAAATTTCGACCCAAGAGATAGTTCGTTGGAGATGTTAACGGAGGATTAGGCAAAGGGGGAACCTTGTATTAGCTTCACCGGCATTAGGGGAATCTTTTTGGGTGGGTGGTGCACCATCACTTGTTGGCAGTGGAGGAGAATGACGGTGATGCATAAGACCGAGTGGCAGTTGCTTCAGGAGAGCATGCAGTGCGTCGGTCAATTTTTGAAGCTCGACGAGCTGCAAACAAGGTCAGTGGCATGGTTTGGAGCTCGAGATGGTGGTTGTGTTGTGCCACTCGCCAGAGATCGGTGGGGAACTAGGTGGAGGAGGTGGATGTCCAAGTGGTTGATTTTGGGATAGTTTTTTGACAGGTTACTGTGGTTTTCTAGTGCCTAAATTGGTACCACCGTGTAGCTCGTTGCACAAGCTTTCCAACGGCACCAAGAACGAAATCTAACTCAACCTGATTAGGGAGATACAGCTGGTCAAAGATGGTGTGGTCATAAGATCTACTTTTTCTCTCCTCCCATCAAATGCAGAAAAATTAGAGAAGATAATGAATAGTAATGCCCCAGAAAGTGTGAAGGTAGTATTTAAGACCAAATTATGAGCTTTTAGTTGTTGACAGATGTTGAAAGTTGCAGGGAACAAGGATTTGAATTAAAATGCTCAAAATGTGCTAAAATACATCAGCTAAAGACTAAGAAAAGTACAGATAAATTTTACAACTGATCCAGAAATTAAAATACAACTCTGATTGACCATAACTGAAAATCTACAATTATGATTTGGGCATGCCAATAGTCTATGGAGTTGTGATGATGGCTTCTACGCTAAGCTTGATAAGGTTCAAGTAGAAATTTTCCCGAATAAAAAGTCAACATCGAGCTTCCATCTTGTCAACCTAATCTGATTCCTCAAACAAGCAGTGTGAGGAAATTTGGATTGTTACTCATCTTCCTCTTCCATTGCCAGTATTTTAAAGGATCATCTACTATCTTATACGTCTTCGTAAAGAAAAGAGGCAATGAATTGGAGCTGCCATGAGATAGTAGATGATCTACTATCATTTTAAAGGATCATCTACTATCCCATTAAAGGAGCTGCCATGAGCCTCATCCATCCTAATTCCAAAATCCCTAAATCACAAACCTAAACCTCCAAATCAAAAACCCATAAACCCTTCTTTCTCTTCTATCTTTCTTCCTTACTAAAGTTCTATTTATGGTGGATATTTTCATGCCTCTGTTTTTTAATATGAATCACTAAAATTCCATGGAAATGTTGGGTTTATTGCATTTTCATGCCCAAGTCTCGAGTTTGTGGAGATCTAATGGCTTCTAATGCAGTCACACGAACCACTAGGAATGCGCCACTACGAGTATGACATAGTGTTGAAGGGTGGCAAACAATTTAGGAATTAATGGGATTTCAGCAATTTTTTATATTGGTAACAGAATTAGGCAAGCTAGGGCGGATTTTAGGGCATGCTTGGATAGGCAAATTTTCAGGGGGATATTGGTACAAGATTCCACCATAATGCTACTTCTTATTTAGCTTTTGTTCATGGGCTTCAACCATCAAAATGTTGACCATCTCAGTTTGGAGATTCCTATGGACGTTTTTTATTATTCTATTATTTTACCAATTTAATATGACCTCTAATGGGTTAGTGCTTTTTTTTTGGGTCTAAATTCTCTTTAGTACCTTTTAAAATTAAATTTGTTAACATAGATGTACCTACAACTAATTTGTGCAATTGGTACCTTGTAAGTCGAAAAAAGATGCACTTTTCTCCAATTTAGTTAAAATTAATGAATTATGTCAACTTAGAGGTCACATGCATAGCAAGTTACCCTCAAAATTGGTTTCTTCATTTTTAATTGTATCAAAAACTAAAAAACATTAAAAAAAGAAAGAAAAGCCATAAATTAATTTAAATTTTCTTTCATGTTTTTGAATTTTTGGTACAATGAAAATGAAAAAATCAATTTTGAGTGTCACGTGCTATGCATGTAACCTCTAAGTTGACAAAATTTGTCAATTTTAACTAAATTGGACAAATGTATAACTTTTTTCAAATTAAAGGGTATCAATTGTATAAATTAATTGTTGAGATTCCTATGTGAACAAATTCAACTTTATAAGGTACTTTATGTGTATTAAGACCTTTTTTTTTAGTGTTTGTGACTTTTTTCTTTTTCTTTTTCTTTTTTTGAGAATCAAGTTTTCAATTTTATTAATGGAAACTCAAGAATTCTTTGTTTATGAATTCTATGAAGCCACGGATGTTCTAATTGTTATGTGAAATGGGGTTTTGATTTTTTTATATTGTTTTTTTCAAGATCTAAATCTTCATGTGAATTAGATGAAGATTTTACTTATAAATTTAATAGGAATAGTGAACAAAAAGATGTTAGAGATTTGAAGGAGATGAGGACTTTAGATGAAGGCAGAGCATACCTTGGCTGTTGGAGAAGAGAGAGAGAGAAGGGTTTGAGAAGAAAAGAGAGAAAGAATGTCAAATGACAATTTTGTCCTTGAAAAAACTACCATATGAATTACAAGTGCATTTAATAGACAAATATGGACAGAAATGATGAAAAAGATGAAGGTGACACTTCTATTTGAGCTTGAGGATTAAAGTGAGACAAAATAAAGTTTTTTAGATGAAATCGTTAATCATTACATAGTTTAGATCACGATTTGACAATAACCTATTTTTTATTATAAATAATGTAAATATATTACTATCTTTGTTTTGTTTTGGTGTGTACATATATTAAATTGTATATTAATATTTACAAAAATTAAAATAAAAAATTATTATAATATTAACATTAACATTAAAAAATATCAAAATATAAACAACTACTCTTTAATGATTGGCGATGCTTTCCCATTCAAAAGTGTCGTCTGATTCTATTTCTTGTGACATTTTGAATCAAAAATGTCACAAAAAGTCTAAACAAAGTTTTACTTGTCCCAACAATTAGTGGCTCTTTATAAGCCAAAATTGTCACAAAACATTCGCTGACACTTATCAATCCAAAAGTGTTGCTTGTATGGACTATTCGTGGCATTTTGAATACTATTCATCACTAAAATACATAACAAGTGATGCTTTTGAGATTTAAAATTGTCTCATAATAGTTATTTTGTTTTAAAATTATTTAATATTTTAATTTTGGAAGATGCTTTTTTAGACGACACTGACAAAGCGTTGCTATAATGCAAAATGGACGACATTAGAGAAGCATTGTCTGTTTGTGTCCACTTTTAGCGCCACGTGATTGGGAGATTCTGCATTTGGCACTGCCCATCGGTCAATGCAATGCATTTGAAGCATTTGCTAATAATGTTTTTGCATGGTGGTATGAGCACGAAATAATATTACAATCTATCAAAAATGAAAAAGGAAAATAATTTATAATGATTTTTTTATTTTTTATTTTACATTTCAATTCATTTCATCTCTTCATTTGAAAAATAATTAATTAAAACTTTAGGGTAAATTTCATAAACACCCCTCTTGTTTAGTATAATTCTAAGTCAGCCATTGTTGTTTCGTCCATTTCACAAACCACTTTCACCGTCAATGAAAATTTGTTAAAGTTAACGACATAAGGGTAGATTGATCATTTAACTCCTACGTAAGGGACGTGGAGCCTGGCAGTTAATGAACTAAAATGACAACTTATTCGTGAAGCGTAGCAATGCTCTTTAACAATCTTCTTCTTCATTTCACCTTGAAGCTTAGTTTCTAAAAAAAACCCTAACATAACCTGAGAGGAGAGAAATTTGGCTCAAAGGGTTCCTTCCATTTCCACTGAATTTATTTGTCTCCCTTAAATTTTTAGTGTAACGACTTGAATTTTATATTTTCTTTACTTTAAATTTGACCAAATAGACCAGCGACGGGTGCTTGACCACCTCAAGCATAGAGTAGTACTCCTCAGTACGAAGCTACATACTGGCAGCACTACTAAATCGAAGTTGTAATGTTTAATTGATTAGCATTTTACTGTAGAGCTTTTAACATTGGATCAGTTGAGACTTGAGGCTGACTCACCAACTTATCAGACTTTAACTTTTGATTATTTTCTTACATGAGATGGTATTATTTAATGGATGCGAGTCAATTTGTGAAACTATTACACATAAAATGCCATCATTTTATGCGCATTTGAGGACTAAAATAGGTAAAATTCACCAAATATTTATGGAGACACCTGACATATGCTTGTATATATAAATAGAACATAATGTGTGCAATTCAAGGCATCATCTTCCCCAAAGAAAACCCTAGCTGCAATTTTTCTTCCAAATTTGCGATGTTTACCTTTCTACCCCTAAGCCACATTCAAACCTCTATAACTTCCTCATTTCTTGGAGTTAGAAGACAAGCTTGGTATTGTTGTAAAGCTCATGCAACTAGCTACACGAAACAATTTTGTTGCCATAAACTCATCGAAAACCAATGAAAAGCATAGGAAAAGTTCTCAGAAAACCATCGTAAATGGCCACAGCCTCCACCAAGATCCTCTGTGTTTCACAATGTTTAAGGCCACACTACGACCACCATTACTCTTCTGCACTCCAAATGACCACCACCCGATGAAGCCCGACCACAACTGGCCACCGGAGCCACCACACGCGTTGCCACCATTCTTTAATCCTCCATGGATTCTGGCAATCTCACCACTTTTGAACGTGAATAGACATTCCCACTAGAATCTTCATACCTTGGGCAAGCTATTGGTGGTGACCTTTGGCCATGATTTGCTCATTTTGCATTAGTTTGAACTCCACCTTTCCAAGGGAGCTTGCCAGCATCGATCTGCCTCACCGGCGGCGAGTGGGTGCTCACCACCAATCTTAACATGTTTCTTGGGTCATGGACAAGTTAGTTATGTCGTCAATTTGATCCAATTTGGCTAGATTCAAAAATGCCTAATCTTAGCCATGAACTCTATCTTCCAGGAACAATTCTGGTCATCGAAGGTAATTTCTCATTCCTTTCCTTTTCAATTCCATTTCGATATAAAGTTTGTAAAAAACGGACTTGAAACTGGAAAATCCAAATTTCAATCTGAAGCTAAAATTGGAGATTGAAATCGGATTCCTTTGGAATGAAATTGAGTGAAATTGGGCACTCATTTAGGTTTTCTAGAGGTCTTGGGAACACCCAATGCTTAATTTCAATAATTTTGAAAATCTATAATTGTGGGTATGATAAGGGCATTTTTGTAACTACTGAAATTGAAGGGCAATTTTAGTAATTAGTGTTCTAATCTTGTAATTAGGGGCTCATGGAACTCTCCTAAGCCTTCGGTTAATTTTTTGATTATTAAAAGAATTTCTAGTGAATTATTTTAGGTGTACTCATCGAGATATGGTTCAAAGATCCAACAGGAGCACAAATATGATATGTGAGTATACCTTATTTTCTAAATATTTCGGATTATATACTATTACTATTGGATTGCATTTTATTTGTTTCAATTGGATTTTTTTGTGCATTTAAATTATGCTTATTAACTATATAATATACATGAATTTAAATGGTTACTGAATCTGAATTATGTCATGTATTTATGGTTTTAATGGAACTCATATTTATTTAGAATAGATATGAAACTTGTGTTTTAAATGGTTATTTGGTGGTTTATGAAATTTTTGAGTATTTTCAAAAAATTTAAAAATTCTAAGTAAAAGTTTTGGCTTTTGCGAGATTTAATAAGTCTTGGGATAATTTTCTGATGGTCAAAAAATTTGAATATTTTCGTGACTTGTCCCAAAATAGGAGATTTTGGAAAATTGTTAAACTTATTATGATTTTAAATAAATGATTTGAGAAATTGATGAACTCCGATGATGGGTGATCTTGGAAATGATTTTAAGTAGTACCACACAGTATTAGTTTATTGTTTGAGATATGTATGATATTATGCACGCTATAATGATATTACGCCATCCTCTGCTACGGACACGTGTCGAGAAAGAGATGATAAGAATTTCGCCATGACATATTTGGGATGTCAGTCCGTCGCGATGAGTTATACCCCATTCCCTTGCCTGTGATGCAGTCATACGGCTCACTAAAGTGTGGTACTAGTTTTGATATATGATTGTTCATTTATGGTTTTACATTGGTTTCTAAATTTATGGGTTGTAGCCCATCTATTTGATTTTACATATTATGGCCCATCAGCTTGGCATTTTATGAGAATCTATTCAACAAAAAATGAATTTAAATGTTTAATAGAATTTCATTTACAATTCTGGTGATTGATCTGCAATTTTAAGTAATTGTTTTAAATTATATTTTTGCCCATAAATCATGTTTTAATGATTTAAAGATTTTTGGGAATAAAGCTAAGGGTTTTCTGAAAGTATTTTCAAAACGGAGAACTTTTAAAAGAGTAAGGTGAGGTTTTAAGTGCAATCAATTTTACCTACTGGACATCTATTTTGTAGTTACTTAGGAGAACTCATTGAGATATTTGTATCTCACGTCTTGTATTTTAACCTCATTCCCTCATGTCCTAGCTGCATGTCCTCGTGAGCAAATGTCAGTATCACATTAATACTTGAGTATTGCTATTGTGTTTATTGATTATGTAATAGACTATGTTACTTTTATTATGTTTTCTTCCGAACTGTATTATTTATAATTTATTCTTATGTTACTTAGTGGCTTTGACATTCCACCTACTTTGCGAATTAAATTAATAGTTTTGTATGACCTATCAGTATATCGATGCAATGTATGCTTTATTTCACAAATTATATCTTATTTATTGATTACTTGTATAATAAACACCTTTTGGAAAAGGATTTTGTTTGCTACCCTGAAGGACTCTAATGGAATTTTTCTCATGCAAGGCTTCTTTGGATAATTTGGAAGGATTTGCGGAACAAGTCTTATCAGCTTGGTATCAGAGCCATATGTTTACTTTCCTAGGGAGTTGTGCATTTGATGCACCCTATTCCTGTATCAAAGTGTTTCACTCAAGATGCCAAGACGAAGTAGACCGGCAGCTCAAGGGTTGATACTTGAGAAATTAGATGAGCCAACCTTTGTGCTCGACATTTTGAGTGTTTGGCTCATACCGTGGGATAAGATGTTTTTTTTAAATTATCTGCATAGTTGGCTACAAGTTTAGGAGTTGAGAGTTTTAGCAGCTCTAAAGATTCTGGTGTAGTTGTGACATCACTAGTAGAATCTAGTGACTATCCTAGTGGAGGGCTTAAAGTGCCTCGATGTGGATATAATCAAAATCGCAACTTCTCAATTGAGGATATTACCCACAGTTGGTGGATGACAAAGTAGTCCAGTTGGCAACGCAAAGGATAATAGTTTAATATTGCTTTCGATGACAAGAAATATTTTGTGCTTATCAACAAATTAAAAGGCAAGAAATTGAGAGTCTAACTCAAAGGACAGTGACAGTTTTTGATCTTGAGTCAATGAGTCATAATGGATATTATATATGTAGTGAAGGATTTTTTGGATGTGTTTCTTGATAACCTTCCAGGGTTGAAAAGGAAATTGATTTTGAGATCCATTTAATTATGGGTACAACTCCTATGTCTTTACCACCGTATCAGATTGTTCCAGCAAAATTGAAAGAGTTGAAGGAGCAGTTACACAATCTTATTGATAAAGGTTTAGTCAATCCGAGTGTATCGCTGTGGGAAGTGTAAGTTTTGTTCTTGAAGAAGAAAAATGGTATGTGTATCGACTATCCAATGTTGAACAAAGTAACCATCTGCAACAAGTATCCACTTCCACAGATTGATGATCTAATTCATCAGTTGCAAGGAGCTAAAGTATTTTCGAAGATGGACCTGAGATCAGATTATCATCAGTTGAAGATTAGAGAATCAAACATTTCTGAGATAACTTCGAGGTCCCATATGGACACTATGAGTTCCTCCTAATATCGTTTTGGACTTACCAATGCTCTGGTAGCTTTCATAGAAACCCAATATTGACATTTGCCATTATGTTCATCAACGACATTTTGATATATTAGAAAGATAAATTGGAGCATAAGAAACATCTAAGACATGTGTTGCAGACACTAAAGGGACACCAATTGTACCAAATTTAAAAAGTAGAAGTTTTGTTGAGACTGAGCAGGATTTCTCAGTCATATCGTCTAAGCTGATAGAATTTACTTGGACCTTTAGAAGATGGATTCCATGTTACATTGGGAAAGACCGACCACAATCACTTAAATTATCAGTTTTTTTTGTTTGGTTGATTATTACATACGCTTTGTGGTAGACATTTAAAAAATAGTTAGACTACAACACCATTTGAAAAAGAAAGGAGTTAAGTGTGTATAGGATGATAGACTTGAATAATGCTTTCAAGAATTAAAAAGAACATTGACAACGATGCTAGTACTAGCCCTACCAAAGGGTGATGAAGGATTTATGGGTTATAGTAACACTTTGCATCAAGGTTTTAGATCTGTTCTTATGTACCACAAGAGATCTTGTGTCTTTTGCCTCAATGGGTGTGTTATTGGTGATTTTTTTCTCTGTTTTTTTTCTATTTGAAACCAATGATTATTATATGTTTGAAACCCTCAGTACGATGAAGCTTGGGTTTATTATGTCCTCTTTTTCATCTGAGATGTTTTCTTTTTTCGTTGTTAGATGCATGAATCTCTAGTTTTAATTTAACCAGGTAGGTTTTTTCTAATGGTGGTTTTGGTTTTTTTTTTTTTTTTTTTTTTTCCCTTTAGAAGTTTACTTTAAAATGTTTTTTTTTTTTGGTGAGATTTTTTTCATCTTATCTTTTTTATTTTATTTTATGTGATAGTTTTAGTGTTAACTGAGGCTTTACTAAATTGGTTTTTGTTCTTTCTATACGTGGCATCTTTGTTATTTGGTTTATAGGCGAAAGCACTCTTTTGCAGTGAAGGTTAGTTTTCTTTCCCTTTATTTGCGTTTGATATGTTGAATGTTAATTGACCTATGAGGCTTTGCTTCATGTTGAATTGTTGAATGTTAATTGTATGAATACATTGTTTAATGGTGAATGACATGATAAGATACTTTAGGGTTTAGCTTACTTTATGTTTAAAGAGATTGATTAATGAGATTTGTTAAAGAGATTGCTTAAGGATTGTTTAAGTTAAGGTCTGCTAAATTTTCTGAGGTAATGGTTGGATGAGATTGTTTATGAGATTGCTTTGGTTGATTTTGAATTAATAAATGAGATTATTTATGCTACTGTTTATGTTTGATGGTGAATGAAATTTTCAATGTTTAAGCATGTCTTTTCTTTTTCATCTTTTATCAAAATCATGGGACCTTTTATATTTATGAGATTGCTTTAGTTGATTTTGAATGAATGAATGAGATTGTTTATGCTATTGCCTGTGTTTAATGGTGAATGAAATTATGATTGTTTATGCATGCCTTTTCTTTGTCATCTTTTGTCATAATCAAAGGGATATTTCTATTTATGAGATTGTTTGGTTGATTTTGAATGACTGAATGAGATTGTTTATGCTATTGACTGTGTTTAATGGTGAATGAAATTGTGATTGTTTATGCATGCCTTTTATTTTTCATCTTTTATCATAATCAAAGGGACCTTTCTATTTATGAGATTGATTGGTCAATTTGGAATAAAAGAATGAGATTGTTTATGCTACTGTTTGTGTTTAATGGTGAATGAATTTTGATTGTTTATGCATACATTTCCTTTTTCATCTTTTATCATAATCATGGGGACGTTTCTGTTTATGAGATTGATTTGGTTAATTTGGAATAAAAGAGTGAGATTGTTTATGCTATTGTTTGTGTTTAATGGTGAACAAAATTTTGATTATTTAATACACGTTTTTTCTTTTTCATCTTTTATTAGAATCATGAAGTCCTTTATGATTTTATAGACTTCTTAGGTTGCCAATATGAGCCAGTTGAGATTAAGGATGGTAAGTACAATTTAGTTTGCTTATGCAATGAGGCTATGATAAAGGTTTGTGGTCGAAGAATTAGGATAGATGAAAAGTTTGAGATTTAAGCTAGGTTACCTTGGGTGAACAATTATTAGACCATTATATCTAGTGAGAAAGAATTAATGGAGTTGTTTATTAAGTTTAGGGAAAGAGAGTTTGATGGATCCATTTTGAGTGCACTTTACTTCCATTGCAAACTATGCATTTGGATGAACTGTTATATGCATACTCAACCCCAAGACCTACCCAACCAAACATTTAACCAGATAATGACCATAATATCACTAAACCCCAACTAAACACTGGGTCATATACCCCAATCATTGATCCTCGTTCATTGGATGACAACGATACTGATGGTGATATTGACAGCTGCACTTTTCGTGCCCATGTACCTTCCCACAACTAGACCTTTATTGAATCACTCCCTAAACCCTCTATTGAATCACTCCCCCAATCTTAACCTATTTGCTAACAAATGAAAACCTTGATGATGAATTTAATCCATATGGGCAATTTGAATGGAGTGAAGATGAAAGAAAGGAAAAAGTGTTAGCTGGATTTAAGGGAAGAAATGGTGAAGATTATGAGACTGATATTGAAGTATTAGAGAGGTACTGGTCCTATGATAGTGATGGATCTATTAGGATGGTTTTAAATGATAAGGGTCTAGCTACAAGTATGTCTAGGCAAATACAAAGAATTTGTGTAACCCCATTAGAAAAAGGACAGTGAACTTGGAAAAATGGATTATTTTTTATTATATACACCATTATAGGAGTGTGTTGAAGGACTTTGCCATAGATCAATGTTTTGAGCTAATGAGAATGAAAAGTGAGAGAATTATGGTGACTGTTGGATGCAAACAACCAGGATGTCATTGGAGGGCACATGCATCTCTGTTACTAGATAATATAACCTTTAAGTCAAAAACCTATAACTTTAAACACACTTTTACAAGACAGAAAAAAATGCATATGTAATAGCCACTTGGATAGCTATGAAGATAGGGATGACTTCAAGAGTAACCCTAATATTGACACCAAACCCATAGCTATGAAGTTTAGGGAACTGTGTGAAATGCAAAAAGCAAAAGCTGTGCAGCTAAAAGGATAGCTATCCATAGCTTTAATGTGACCATGAAGGAAGCTACAAGAAACTGGCAAGTATCCCAATGTCTTGAGGATTATGAATCCTATGACACTTTCTGTCGTGTCATGCACTAGGACTATACCCAATGAAAAAGCTTATTTTCAAAGGTTTTTTTTACGATTTCTTGCACAAAGGGATGAATTTTTGAATGGTTGTAGACCATTCATTATTTGGATGGCTGCCATTTCAAATGCATTTTTGGTGGTGTGATGTTGAGTGCAGTTGCATTGGATGCAAATAATGACATGTTCCCATTAGTAGTAGTTGAATGTGAGAAAGTGAGAACTTGGCTAGTTTGGGCTAATTTTCTAAGATTATTGATTGAATATATTAAGGTATTAGAGATAAGGCTTATAACCCTGATGAGTGATAGACATAAAGGAATTTTGGCTGCTTTGGCTATCTATTTCCCTAACTCACCAGTCAAATTTTGCACATGGCACATTTTTGTTAATTTTAAGAACAAATTCCTCATAGTGATGGTAAGAAACTTGTTTTGGAGAGTTGTCAAGTCTCCAAATCCCAGGGACTTTGGACATTTAATGGAACAAAATAGGAGGAATTATATGACTAGATTCAAAAAAATTTAGCTTATCATTGGAGTAGACATTTGTTTGATGAGGCTGTCAAGAATGACCGTTGTACCAACAACATAACTGAGTCATGGAACAACCAGCTTAGCATGGAAATGTGTGAGCCAATTTTATCATTGCTTGAGCAAATTAGGGGGAAGGTTATGAGAAAGATTCGAAAAAGGAAGTACCAGATAGTTAAGTGGACTACATCAATTCCTTCAACAATCATGAAGAAGATTAAAGAAATTCAAAAGGTTGGGAGACACTTAAAGGTGATTTGGGCAGTAAAGACTGAATTTGAAGATATTGATGATACCCTAATTTCTTTTATTGACTTAGGCAAAGCAAGATGTCAACGAGGAACTTGGCAAATTAGTGGAATACTTTGCAAGCATGTCATGGCATGCATTATGTACAAGAGAGAAGATCCTACTGACTATGTTGATATTAGCTTAAAGCAAGCTACGTATTTGCAGACATATAACTGCAATCCACCCAATACTATATGAAAGTTTGTGGCCAGAGGTTGAGAATGATTGATGCGGAACCCCAAAATTAAAGAATCTGAAACCTCAAAACACACAAGAAGTATTGTAACAATAATTGGAAACAAAAACCCGCCCTACCAAACCTTTAAATAACTTGTATCTTAAAACGTGGATTAAAAGGCTAGGGAAAAGAGAATAATAATCGCCACAAAATATATCTACTTTGATAAGAGAATTCAACTCCTAATGCAACAAGAAAAAGAAATTGATTCATCACCTTGCAAGAACACTACTGGGAGCAATAAGAAAATTAATTCTTTCAATTGATTAAAAACTCAAATCTATCTTACAAAGGAATTGATCCTCCTTTATATAAGGATTAAGGTTAGATCAAGAATCAATCTAAACCATTAAATATTAAGAAAGTAATCCTAAGGCTGAAAATTAACCCTAAATAAATAAAATATGAAAATAGCTAAAATTATGAAACTGCCATTATAAGATGCTTATTTTTAAAATGACGTCGTTTCGTCTCTGCAACTCCCGAGCATCATTGCCACATTCATCCCTTGCTTGGACATCATGCTTAAATCATCATTAGGCCTCAGAAAAGTATTCAAATAATTTGAAAACTTGAATAGATATTCATCCATAATTATCTTTACAAATCCACGCATTCTACATTTGATCTTCTTTGCTCGAGAATGAGTCACTGGTACACTTGGTAAGATGATGTCATCATCTTTTGCTCCAATGCTAGAATATGGCTCTATGATGCCCGCATCATTTCCTTCCTCTTCAAAAAGATTCAAATTCGAATCTGAATACATATCGAAAGGAAAAATATCAGAAACATTGAAAGTAGCCGACTCATTGTACTCACCCTGAAAGGCGATTTTTTATGTGTTGTTCTTAACTCTTTCAAGCACTTGAAACGGTCCATTGCCTCTAGCATCCAACTTAGACTTCCTAAGGTTGAAAAACCTTTTCTTTCTTAAATATACTCAAACCCAATCTCCTGGTTTGAATATCCTCCATGTGTCATCCCATAAAACTTTCCCAAAGGGCTAAAAAATTCCACATCCCTATCATATTTAATAATTCTAGGCACTCCACGCAATTTTGATTTCTCATCAAAGTCCTGCAATAAAGAGACAAAAACATTAGGAAAATCGAGATCAAGTTTAGTTTCATAAAGTAAAACCTCGCAAAACCTCACTAATAATATTGCTTTCTTGCCTAAGAATGCATTCTTGACTTCTCTCTCTTTTGCATTAAAACTCTTTTTATTTTAACTCTTTTCACTTTTCATTATTGCACTTTCCTCTTTATTTTTCTTGATAGTGCAAACACTCACCATTGGACCTTTATTTATATTATTTTCACTCTTGGCCTATTTACACTCAATTCTTTTATTTGACTCACTTCCCAAATTCCTATGTGAACTTTTGGATAATTTCAATTGTTCAAAATACACCTCCATTGGAGATAAAGATGCAAGTGTGACTTTCTTTTCAATATGCTCATGTCTCCAAGCTCTTGGTTCCTCCCTCCTTGGACGTCTCCTCATGGAATAATTTGAGACTTCATCATCCTCGGAACCCGATGGCTCTATATATCTAGTTCGCGACCCATCTTTCTTTGGGTTATTTGTGGCGGTCCAAAAGACTTCATTTACCTTATCATTTAGCTCATCCATCTTCTTGTTCAACCTTCGAAATTCTCCTTTGAAGGCTTTGTCAAAGAGCTTCATGTCTGGTGTCATCTTCTTTTCGAGCCCTTCCTCGGAATAAACAGCTTATTTTCCTTCTCTTCTTGACATCTTAATTTCTACAAGACAAGATTAGTAAAAGAAAATCCTTACTTCTCTCCCTCACGTGTTTCACTCTTTTTTAATGGTAACTACGCTCGTGTTTCACACAATTTTGGCTTTTACCCTCAATGCTCACCACTCAAGCCTTATTTCACTTTCAATCTCTAGAATCAAGTTGCACTTTAGAGTTAAACACAACAAATCAAAGTAAGAAAACAAATAGCAATTATCACAATCTCAAAACCTAACCAAAGAAAAAAAGTAGATCAAAAGAAAAGCAAAAATAATAATTAGAGTAATGGAAAGCAAATATTACCCTAAGAAAAAAGAAAAAAGAATAAAAAAAAGTCAGATTTTTTTTTTAAGATGCCTTGCGGACAGACCTACTTAGGTGCGACCCCAGACGCCTGGTAGTGCGATTAGATTTTTTTTTTTTTTTTTTTTTTTTTTTTTTTTTTTACTTTTTCTCTTCTTTGAATATAAAAAAACCAAAATCAACAAGATAAAATAAGACGCACGGATCAAACACAACCCTTTTTTTTCCAAGAGAATCAAAGTATTATGAACGAAGAATACGAAAAAAAATTGAAAACAAAGATAGATAGGTACTTATCTTAACCAATGCTCTGATACCAATTGATGCGAAACCCCAAGATTAAAGAATCCGAAACCCCAAAACACACAAGAAGTATTGTAATAATAATTGGAAATAAGAACCCGCCCTACAAAACCCTTAGATAACTTGTATCTAAAAACGTGGATTAGAAGGCTAGGAAAAAGAGAAGAATAATCGCCACAAAGTATTTCTACTTTGATAAGAGAATTCAACTCTTAATGCAACAAGAAGAAGAAATTGATTCCTCACATTGCAAGAACACTCCTGGAAGCAATAAGAAAATGAATTATTTTAATTGACTAAAAACTCAAATCTGTCATATAAAGGAATTGATCCCCCTTTATATAAGGATTAAGGTTAGATCAAGAATCAATCTAAACCATTAAATATTATGAAAGTAATCCTAAGGCTGAGAACTAACCCTAAATAAATAAAATACGAAAATAGCTAAAATTACGAAACTGCCATTATAAGATGCTTATTTTTAAAATGACGTCATTTCGTCTCCGCAACTCCCGAGCATCATTGCCACCTTCATCCATTTCTTGGACATTATGCTTAAATCATCATTAGGCCTCGGAAAAGTATTCAAATAATATGGAAACTTAAATAGATATTCATCCATAATTATCTTTACAAATCTAAGCATTCTACCTTTGATCTTCTTTGCTTGAGAACGCGTCACTGGTACACTTGGTAAGATGATGTCATCCTTTTTTGCTCTAATGCTAGAATATGGCTCTATGATGCCCGCATTAATGATAATGTATTACCACCAGAGAAAAGAAGGTTGCATGGCAGGCCAAAAATGTCAAAAAAGAGAAAGCCGACATCTACAAAGGTCTTGGTTACAGTAAAAGACTTGTCCGAAAAATAAAAAGAGATTAAAGACAAATGAAGAATTTTTTTTTTTAAATTCATGTTTTATTACTTATACAACTTTATGAATATCAAACCTCATTAAAATTTAATTTTTTTCATATTGTTTCATGTGTTTTTGTAGCAAGGAAATGGCGGACCATGTCCTTCTACACAGTTGGAATCATGATTTTCAACACAAGCAGGTAATGCATTACAACTTTACAACATTCTTTTTTTTTTCATTGATGAGTCTACATCAATTACAACATTATTTTTTTTTTCAACGATAATAGGGGATGCGCAATAGCAACATCAACAACTGTAGAATGCTTGCCTGCTTCCTTTTGTCATCAAGTGAATGGTTGGTTGTTGAATGTTATTGTGTTTGTTTATGCTATAAAAAGGTATATTTTGGGATTTTATGTTCTTGTAACTATTTAAATACAATTAGTGATTGACATGTTAGTTTGGTTGCATAAAAGGGTTGTAAATGGAAATAAATGGGCTATACATAGCCATTTTTTTAGGTGGTATAGTTTTAGGATAGGAATACATTGGTTGTAGCTATGACCCTCCTTTTTTTTTTTTTTTTTTTAAGGTTCAATAGAAATGATTGGTAAACCATAATTATAGTCTCTATAGTGACTATTGATGTTGCACCTCCTAAATTTCTGGACAAATATGGGTTGTAACTGCAATTCATTTGATGAGGTTTAAAGAAATGGATAAATTTAATAAACACCCTTCAATGTTCAATATAATTCCAAGTCAGTCCCTATGGTTCTGTATATTTTATAAACTACTCTCGATGTTAATGAAAATCTATTAAAATTAACGGTACAAGGGTATTTTGGTCTTCTAACATATAATTTTTTTTTAAAAGTACTCATATGTTTTTAAAAATACAAACTTCTCTCACTCTTTCTCTTTCTCCGGAGAGCACCTGTCCGGCAACAAACCCAAAAACATTTTATGGGTTTTGATTCATCCTCAGCTCTATCTCCAAAGAAATTTTTCCATGATTCATCATATATAAAAATATGTGATAATAAAAATTCAAAAACTTTGAAGAAAAAACCAAAATTCAAAACCCACATCAAAAGCCAACCATTTGATTTTCATTTCCTAAACATACATACCTCAAATGTGTTCCATCAAATAATCCCATATTTTTTTTCTTACACCATTAAATAATTTGCAATCCAAAGACAATAACAGAAATTTCCATAATTACAAAACTAAAAACAAATATAAATAAAAATCGCTGCAACCTCAATAGAAACTCAATTTCCAATTTCAGGTATAAATATGAAAACTTCTTTGCCATTTGGATCGGAGAATTTATGGAGGACATTAGAAATTGGGTTCCATGGAAACGGAAAAGAGAAAAAAAAAAAAGCAGAAGAATAAAAACCTAACTAAGTCCATGTGATGGTCAATTCCAATGGGTTGGGAAAACTTCTTCCCACTTTCCCTTTTTTCGACAGAATTCAAATCCCCCCTTATCCACCTGTAAAAGTCATTGCAAAAGTAAAGATTATATAAAAATAAACCCAAATCAGAAAATGTAAAGAAAAACAAAAAAATAATAAAAAAACAACATGCGACTTAGGTTTCTTTCACTCTCTCTCTGTATCTTGGCTCAAGAAACAAATTCCGAAATTGCTCCTTAATTAGGTAGATAGAGAGAGAGGGTAGAGAGAAAAGGAAGAAAGGAGAAAAAAAGGAAAAAAAAACAGATTTAGTGAGGAGAGAGAGAGAGAGAAAACTAAATCAAAAAAAAGAGGGGAAAAAAAAGAAAGAGCGGAAAGAAAGAAACAAAAAATGAGATTATATTTTTAGTGAGGGAGAGAAAAGGAAAAGAGAAAAAAATAAAAAATAAAAAGAGAGAAAGAGAGATCAAAGAGAGGAAGAGAAAAAAAAAGAAGAAAAAAAAATTACGGCAAAGAGGAGAGAATAGGAAGAAAAAAAACAGAAAGAAACTTAAAAGGGAGAGAGAGAAGAAAAAAATTATTTAAAAAATAGAGTGAGAGAAAAAGAGGGGGAGAGAAAGAGAATAATTTAGAGGAAAAATGTGGAGGAGAGGGAAAGAGAGAAGGAAGAAATAAAAAATATTTTGAAGGCATTTTAGTCTATTTATCATGCAACGTAAAAGAAAGAAAATAATTATAGACAACAATTAAGTTTTTAGGAGTGCTTCTCACAAACCTTTAGATATGAAATTTTTATTTCAAAAATTATTACATCTATTACATAATTCTCATTGCATATACAAATACAATAATTAACATACCGAACAAAAGCAAAGTAACATTTATTAAACTTTGCATTTTTTCCATACTTTGCACTATTGTTTCTAGTGCTTTAATCTCTTTTTTAATTTGTATTTTACTGGCTTCATTGGGTGATAGTTACATTTTTTCATTACTTGCATCATTTTATGTATTAAAACTCCTCATAATGAGGAGTCTAGATGATGTAGTAGTTGTATTTTCCTTACTAATACAAGAAAAAATGTTTATATGTATTTTTTATTGACTTTAAAATCTTTATATCAGCTTTCTTTCCATATTCACACATTCGGTTCTTGAATTTGATAATGCCACCGTTTATATTGGTGCTATCATTTGATGATTGCATCTTCAAAATATGTTGGACTATGGTGTTGTTGTTAGGGGATAAAATTGGTAGCTGAGGGGGTGCTTTTGCAAACCTGCTAATGTGTAAAATGTTAACCACAATTTTGAAGATAGTGTAGGAGAAAATTTTACCATCAGAATGAAGAATTTTGCATATCATGGAGTGTCATTACAACTGCTTAGTGTATAGTATATAAATGTTATTTTTAACCATCGGAGAATAACCGTTAAAATGTCAATTCAAATTCAAAATTTATTATTATTTTAATATATGCAAGGTATTATGGTTTTTTTACATTCTGATGATAACAGTGGTTTTAACACCTAACAACATAAGAAGTGTTTATGAAATGTCCAAATTTTTTTTAGTATAAACTAAATTAGGATCTAAGAATGGAGGATGTTTATAAAATTCAGCAAATAATTTATCCCAAAAATCTAAATATAATAATAATAATAATTTTTATTTTTGTTGCCATTTTAGTGATATGTGATTATAGTGTTGAATTCAATCACAACGGATGAAATTAGTATTTTCAATGGTTTTAACATTGGATCAAACCTACTAATACATAATGATAAATTAGCAGCATCAACCTACTAATACAATTATTTACCAAAAAAAAAACCTACTAATACATTTTTATCAAAAAAAAAATAAAACCTACTAATAGATAAGAAAAAAATACCCAAGTTTTCGGGAAAATAAATTATTTCGAAAAAAAAAGTTCTCGGAAAAAAAGGGCGGGAAAATAAAATGCCTCTTTTTATGTATATCCCCGCCCCCACCAAAAAGCCCTAACCCCTTCCTCCGGCGAGCGAGCGATGTCTGGCGGTGGGCGGAGCATCAGAGTTCTGAACGTGGCGGAGAAACCGTCTGTGGCGAAGTCGGTGGCCACCATTCTATCTCGGAATCAAGGCTTCCGAGTCAGGGAAGGTCGGTCTCGCTACAACAAGATCTTCGAGTTCAACTACTCCATAAATGGCCTCCCTTCCCTCATGCTCCTCACCTCCGTCACCGGCCACCTTATGGAGCTCGAATTCGACGACCGCTTCCGCAAATGGCACTCCTGCGACCCTGCCGATCTCTTCCAGGCTCCGGTCTGCAAGTTCGTCCCTCAGGTCGGTCTCATTTCTCTCTACATGCATATGTATATTGGATTTTGCTACTGCTTACTGTGGTTTTTTGTTTCTGTTTTTTTTCTTTTTTTTTTTAACAATTTAGGACAAGACTGATATAAAGAGGACGTTAGAAGAGGAAGCTAGGAAGTGTCAGTGGCTTGTGCTATGGCTTGATTGTGATAGAGAAGGAGAGAATATTGCATTTGAAGTTATACAAGTTTGTACTGCTGTTAATCCGCATCTTACTATTAGGAGAGCTCGTTTCTCTGCATTGATTGACAGGTTCTCTCTTATCTTATATACACACACACACACATATATATATATATATTCATATATAGTAAATAATATACAGTAATTCTGTGATAAGCATGGACGCCCACATTATATGCACTTGGATGCCGGTAGACCCCATCATAATCTGGGCCTTGATGCCCATCATAGAAAACTAGGTATATTTTTATATTATGAATGTTTGGAGTGAAATTTTCTAGATATGTCTGAATTTTTATTATAATTTTCAATGATTAACAGGGAAATCCATGAGGCTGTGCAGAACCTGGTTCAGCCGAATAAGTGGTTTGCTGAAGCTGTGGATGCTAGGCAAGTGAGTATCTTTCCTCACAAATGTTTTTAGAATACCGTGTTTAGTTGCTGTTAATTTTATGTTTTGAATTCATTTTTTTGCTATTTATTCCACTATGGTACTGCTGTTTATTTATTTATTTTTCCATCATCTGTTGTGGGATTAATTTTGTTTATTTATGTATACTTTTTGGAGCAGGAAATAGATCTGCGGATTGGTGCTTCTTTTACTAGATTTCAAACTATGTTGTTGAGAGATGCATTTGTTATTGATGCTGCTACAGATGACAGAAATCTAGTTCTAAGTTATGGTCCTTGTCAGGTATGTCACTGGTGGACACTAATGTAAAACTGATCTCAATTTCTAAAGTATGAGATGCTTATGCATTGTTTTGCAACCCTCATTTTCCATTACAGTTCCCTACGCTTGGATTTGTTGTCGAACGTCACTGGGAAGTACAATCACATGTGCCAGAAGAATTTTGGACAATCAACTGTTCAAATAAATCAGATGAAGGATTTGCTTCATTTAGTTGGATGTAAACTCGAAAGACTTTGCTGCGTAACTTTCTTCTTTTTTAAAACATTGGTAGCCTCAAAGTTAGTTTGATGATATTTATAATTTTGTAGGCGTGGTCATTTGTTTGATTACACATGTGCTTTTGTAGTCTATGAGATGTGTGTTCAGGAACCGACTGCAACAGTGAGTGGTGCTGAAAGTCTTACATGCATATTGTTGTTTTCAATATTCCTGTTGCATTAATATGCTTTAATATTTTCAACTGCATTCAGGTGACAAAGGTTAGAAAGCAGGAGAAACTGAAGTATCCTCCACATCCCTTAAATACTGTTGAACTTGAAAAGCGTGCTTCACGATACTTCCGGATGAGTTCTGAACACACCATGAAAGTGAGTAATTGGACTGAAAGCATTCTTTCATACATTTCTGAGTCTAAGTCAGTTGCATCATTCCTAATGCATTTCATGAATGTGCATGTCTGCTTTATTGCTTTAAAGCAAAAGTAGATAAAAATATAAACTTCTTCGTAGCTATTGTCTTAAAAGACGAAGTTGCCATGGTAAAATATGAACAATTGTCAGGCAAAATTGTCTTGTGGTTCAGTTGTTTCAAAACTCAAAACCCCACCTTTATGGGACCTGTGGGTTATGGACCTGTGTGGTGTACATGGAACTTTTGAACTACTGTATGGGGTGGAGGTGGAAATTAATTTCTTGTAGGGGCCAGACTATAATCTAGATAATAAACGGCTATGCAGTTACTGGAGGTTCTTCGTAATTTTTCTTTGGATATGTGAAATGGGTAATGTGGGTTGTTTATGCTATTTTTTAGTCATGTGGGTTGTTTATGCTATTTTTTAGTCTAAATAATAAATAATCATTATTTTTTTCTTTTTCAATCTCAATAAATGCCTCCCTTCATGCCACCCTCAGCTGCAAGAGGGAAAAAGTGGTAGTAAGGAATTGCCATTATGTATTACCATTGCTTTTGGAAGGTATCCAATTACTTAGGAATGCTCATTTTTTAGACATCATAATTGACACTCTTTTTCGTTGAGTACTTCAGATTAAATTCCTAGCTTGAAGCTTGTTCACTTTTATTGTATAGGTGGCAGAAGATCTTTATCAAGCTGGGTTCATCAGTTATCCTCGCACGGAGACTGACAGCTTTTCTGAGAGGACTAATTTGCATGTTGGTAACTTTTTTAGTTCACAAAAAACAGTTCTTGAAATTTCCATTTATCATTAAAATCCCAAAGAGTTATAATTATTTTTTTCAACAGATTTTTAGCAGATAATGTTGAATAATAGAATAGATAAAGGAAATAATTGAGTTTTAGAAGACAAGAAGTGATTGATATGAAGAGAGAATCTAGAGTGAGTGATTTTTAGAATGAAATGGAAATATACAAACAACTATTTGAAATAAAATAATTTCAGATTAATAAATATATTAAAACCTGTATATATGAAAACCTCTTAAGTTTTTTCTGAGGCTTTAGAGAAAAAAAAAAAAAAATTAAAGAAGAAACTTGATCAGTGAACGATAAAATCTTAAGTATAAATTTACTTTAAAATATTGTCTTAACTTGCTTTGATTTCCTTCTGCTTGGATATTTAAACTTACTTTTAAAGTGCATGGACTCATTTGCTTCTAATGGCCTTCTAATTCTGTTAATCCAACTATTAGAGTACAAAATTGTCTGATTTATTTATTTATATATTTTTGTTTTTGATAAGAAACAAATTTATAGAGAAGTTACAAAGCATACAAGTTAAAAAGGTGGGGCTAGCTGTCCAACTTGAAACATCAAGATCAAGTACAAAATGACAATGAGGATACACTTAACAAAAAAACCTAGACGACACTAAACAACACTTTTCTGGTCCTTTAATATGCAATCTCTATAACTTTAAGGATTGGTGAGATTGATGCCAAACAGAAGCAGAAACTTAATTCGCTGCCAAGGGATATCAACATCCTTTTGCAATTTTTTTAAAAATTATTCAATACATGCCACAAAAGATAAGTCTATTACCATGCATTTTGATAGTATTTTGCTCTCTTGCTGCTTCCTTCAAAATATTATAAATGAAGTTTGGAAGATTGATTGGGTATGAACAAAATTACCTTTGCAGAATATAGCTGAATTTTTACTGAATTTAATTTTTTGATCTTATGGGATTCATACTCATTGTGGTCTTCACTTGTTTATTTGAATTCATCAGTAAACTCTTCTTTTTATCACTTTTTTACATATTGGTAGTGCTTGTGCTTGTCAGAATATGGAATGTGATGTTGTTTATAGCTCTGTTTGTTGTTATCAGTTATTACTTTCTTTTATGATGCTTATAGCCTTTTGTTAAGTACTTCAACATTCACTTTGATTTGATGCAGGCAATTGTTTTGGAACAACAAGGGCATCCAGTCTGGGGACCATATGCACAGAGATTGTTGGACCCTGGTTCTGGACTTTGGAGAAACCCTAGTAATGGTGGACATGATGACAAGGCCCATCCACCCATTCACCCAACAAAATTCTCTGCTGGAGAAGCAGGATGGAGTCAAGATCACCTTGTAGGTGTTCTCAACATTGTTGAAATGTTGTTTTTTTGACAACTGCTAATCTTTACTAAACTATCTCTGCATCCTAGTTAAGATCACTTACTTTTTTTTTTCCCTCTTGAATTTAATGTTTAAATTCATTTCTGACAGAGATTGTATGAGTTGGTTGTTCGCCATTTCTTGGCATGTGCCTCACAGCCAGCTGTAGGGGCTGAAACTATTGTTGAAATTGATATTGCTGGTGAGCTGTTTACTGCATCTGGGAGGGAAATAATAGCGGTGAGTTTTCTCTTACATGCCTAAAGATTTTGGTTTTGATCTCCCTCATGTGTTCCATAACGTAGTTCCACCAAATCATTTTTATTTTGCATGAATTTCTTCTTAAGAATCTTAAATACCAGTTTATTGATTCTTTTGTTTCACTGCTTGAGTTTTATTCAACTGTGTTCCTAAATTCATAGAAGCCTTTACGTAATGCGTTCTGGTGTGTTATGTTGTAGTGCTTTTCATCCATAGTACTTTTGTCAAATATCACCAAGCCCAAAAATTAATTATGTGTTTGGTTGAAATCCTAGAAAAGCTTTTAAAACTAAAATAGGAAAACTTTGAGCATTTAATATTTTAATTAAAGCAAGAAGCACTGCCTGTTTTGAAGCACCTAATGTGCATCTTCAAGAAAGTACTTCAAGTGCCTTTCTAATATAAAAAAAGGGCTTCTATTTTTTTCTACCAAACACCTAGTAATGTATTTTATCCCCTCTTCATTGGAAGTTATTTTAGCCAAAGAAAAAAGCACTACCAAACAAGCAGTTGATCAACTTTGTGAATCTCATGGTGAAATGAATCTTAAGACATCAAGTCTTTCTAACTTTAAATTTGTGTGTGATGATTATGGTGAAACTCAGGTTTTCAATAAAGATGGTAATTGTGTGCATTTCATGTTTCAATTCATTCCTTATTTTCCTAATCCTCAAAAGCCTGCAACCTGAGCTGTTGACCCTTTTGGTAGTTAACTTATTTTCCATCTAATGCTATACTTGATGTATCTGTAAATCTTAGTGTAGTTGCAATTTTCATTGTGGCAGATATAAATTCTTTCCAAAAATCTTTGAGCCTGTTGTAGACAGAAAAAGAGAAAGGGAATCTCCCTACCTAAGACCTCTTAAGGCTTTAAAGTTACATCTAGGGTTTCCATAAAAGAATAAGAGATAATTTTTTTCTGATCGGTTGATATAAACATTCATTTGGAGAAGCTTTCAATGGAAGCTATGTAAACAGCATTGAGGATGAAATCTTTCCTGCTATGTGTGTTATGCTTTATTTAAATTAAGATATAATTCACAATATGTGATTTCTGACTTATGTTTATTTTTCTTCTAAACCACCTTTAAATGTTTATTTTGAATTAAGTTTGATATTATGATTTTAAATTGGACATGCTTCTCCTTTTACCAGAAAAATTACTTAGATGTTTATCGATTTGAATCATGGGGAGGCTCAGTGATACCAACTTATGTCCTTGGACAACAGGTGTGCTTCTAACATCAAAGTATGCATTGCATGTAACTTCAAATTGGAGTTTGACTTTTGGCTTTATACTTTTCTGTATATCAGTTGTATTCTGTTACTTATTTAACAAGTCATTTCTTTGTCTTATAGGGTAGATGAATTTCTAATCCCTTCTTAGAGTTAAATTAATTGATTTCATTGCTAGATATATGTCTGAAGAGAATAAGAAATGCTTGCTTTGCCATTTTAATCAAGTATGGAGTCAATACATTGTAGAATTTGGAGTTTAGTATAATTCCTGGTGATTCATGGTTCGAAAATATATCCAACACTTTATAATGGTCTGTACTAACTTTCATGATCGGTCTGCTTTGAAAATTTTCATGTGGTTGTTCCTTAGGATTTCTCATTCTGTATTTGGTGTTTATTTTTCTCCTGAAGATTCTGGCAAAATTTCTTCTTGAATGGTATCCATGATTTTCGGGTGTTGTTTCCTGCAAATGCTAAGTTTACTAATCAGCTTCGTAGCATAATGGCTTTTTGAATTTTGTCATAAAAATGCTGGATTGAGGCTCTCATATGTACTTCGCAATAAAGTCCATTGTAACGAATTGTTCCACCGAGGTGACTCATTATATGTAGTTGGGAGAACCATTTCTCACAACAATTATGGGTAGATTTGACATTTCTGATGCAGCTTTTATTACAGTCTTGATTTTCTTTTAGCTTTTGGTCAAGGGATACCCACCCCTTAAGCCATGGATCTTTGCGGTGATCAATAAGTTAGAATTTTTGATAACATGAAGTATTGAGTACTAATAGCATGATGCAGTTTTTCGGACAGCATGGTGGAATGGAGGAATTTCAAAAAAATCTAAAATATATTTGAAACTATTGCTTAAGTTTAAATGAAGTTGGTTGAGTTAATGTGTAACATACCAAGTCTTCCCACCTTTCAAAAAAAATAAGACACATTACCTTCAATACAAGTTTTATGTTTTCAACCTGGAGAAAATGTTCATTTGAGTTTGTTGAAGCATCTTAGAATGATAAAAGGGAAAATTTCTGTGCATTTATTTATTGTTCTTGCAGTTTGTTCCAAGTACACTGACTCTTGATTCGGGAGTCACTAGACCTCCACCACTTTTAAGTGAAGCTGATTTGCTGACTTGTATGGACAAGGTGATAAAAACAGATACCTCTTTTTTGATTAGTTTGACTCTTTATTCATAATTTTTATTTCTCCATTGACTAGTTTCTCATAACGTGATGAGTTATAGGTAGGTTTACTTAATTTCCTCTCTTTTTATTCATATTTTAGGAGGGCATTGGGACAGATGCAACTATGCATGATCACATAAAAAAGCTGCTCGATCGATTTTATGCAACTAAAGATGCGAACACTCGTTTCTCACCAACCAATCTTGTAGTTTCACTCTGGCTGCTATAACTCATTATGGAAATTTTCTTTTTATTATTTTCAGCTTATGTTTAGTCTTCTTCTTGTCCTTCTAACCACCATTTCATTTTTAATCTTCTTCTTCCTGTTGTTCTTTCGGCATCACCTTTGAATTCCAACTTCATATTTTGTTGAGCTTAGGGTGAAAGGACAGATAAAAGGTTAAAAGAGATAGGAGAAAGAGAGTTAAATTGCCTGAATTTATTTAGTTTTCTAAACTTATATATTCCTTATAACAGATCTAGTTGGCTAGGTGTTTTTTTTTCTAATTTCGGAGAGGCAATTGATTCATCTATTAGATCGCATAAATCTGAAATTTGATTCTTCACAAAAATGAATTTTCCAGATTAGGATCTATTGCTAAGGTAGTAAGGATACCTAAATTAGATATTTGACTAAATCTATTCAAATTGCAAAGCATGGAAATCTTTAACCTTGGCACTTAGGTCTCATATTGAACTATACATGCTCATAAGAGAGTTAAAGCATTTGATTGAAAAATGTAATTTTCATTTTTGAGATAAGAAAAAAGGTGTTCTTAAGTTTCAGAGTACCTGTGCTTTGATCTCTTTTAATAGGCCTTTGCCGTTACATTGCCTAAGTACCTTCTTGAAAGGAGTTTACTTTGTCCATTCTCTAGAGCTACCTAGTTGGCATGAAATCTTTATGAGATCATATCGAGTTCAGGTTTCTTTCTACTTTGAAACAGTTTAAAGATGTTTTAATGTGTATGATTTTCTTGGGTTGGAAGGATATGGTCTAATTTGTAATCTTATTGTTTTAAATGCATGATGACTGTGGGGGAATACTTAACTGCCCCACAATCCCATTCTTTTATCTCTTTCATTTCCTCTTCATCACATTATCACAATACTGTCAATCTCAACTTTGATAATTTGGCTGCTTATGATAGTAGACATAGTGTGTATTGGAACTTGATATGTAAATTTGAGTAGCTCAACAATGTCCTTTCAGAATTACAATTATAAGTGAACTCAAATGCAATTAGGCAAAGTGGGGGGATATGAAACTGTTTCTCTGTTGTGTCCTAACTGAAAGTCACTTTGAATCTTTATTGATTGATTGATATGATTTCAGGGTGAGGCACTGGTTATGGGATATGATGACATGGGGTAAGTATCAATTTCATATGCAACTTTTCAACCAATTATTAATTATTGTCTCAACTACCATGAGAATTTTCTACTAAACGTGTGACCTGAAATCATATTAGTTTGGTGTCACTTTTCCTTTTGACAGAGTTGAGAGTTCTTTTTTATGAAAAAAAGATAGTTTGGTGGCATGAGTGCATGTTAGTGCGTATGTTTGTTTGCATGCAATGTCTGCTTTATATATGTATTTAAATATATATAATACGAGATATTTCTATGTTATATTGAAACATGTTTGCTCTTATACATTTACGTAGTGTTTACCCACTGTATTAGCTTGTATAAGGTCTGAATATGCTAAATTAGTACAATCCTCAGGTTGGGATGTCAAAGAGCCAATACAATCAACCTGTTTTAGAATTTAGTGTGGTTAACCCATGTGACTTATACAAAGTAAAACACATTAGCTACAGTTGGATAGACTAAAAAAGTATTTGGGATTGACTAATTTGACTAATTCACTCATGGACAAGGCTCTTTTGTATACAATAGTAATAAGAAATAATAAAAATAATGGTAACAATAAAAAGTAATAATAATGAAGATTTTTAGGAGAAAAGAAATTGTATTTCTCAATCTTGCTTTACAATGGTTACAAGACCCCTATTTATACACATAAGAAATAGTGTAAACTAAGGAAACTATGTATACTAAGGAAACTATACAATTAGGGGAATCCTATAATTAAGGAAATAATACCACAATCAAATCAACCTAAATAAGGAAAAACATATGTACTGGTCAACACTCCCCCTCAAGTTGGGTTGGTGCATAGATATCACACATACCCAACTTGAAAACTATTGTATGGAAAGACCTGGCACTAAGTCCCTTTGTAAATACTTCAGCAAGCTGGTTCTCTGATCTCACATAAGATAAATGTAAAGATCCATCTTCTATCTTCTCCTTTATGAAATGACGATCGATTTCTATATGTTTTGTTCTGTCATGTTGAACTGGATTTTCTGCTATACTGATGGTAGCTTTGTTATCACAGAATAAGGACAAAGTGTTCTTTCCTAATAACTTCAGTTCCCTTAATAACTTCCTCAGCCAGAGAAGCTCACAAACCCCTTGAGCCATAGCCCTGTATTCTGCTTCAGCATTTGATCGAGCAACCACACTCTGCTTCTTGCTTCTCCATGTGACTAAGTTTCCTCCCACANCGATTTCTATATGTTTTGTTCGGTCATGTTGAACTGGATTTTCTGCTATACTGATGGTAGCTTTGTTATCACAGAATAAGGACAAAGTGTTCTTTCCTAATAACTTCAGTTCCCTTAATAACTTCCTCAGCCAGAGAAGCTCACAAACCCCTTGAGCCATAGCCCTGTATTCTGCTTCAGCACTTGATCGAGCAACCACACTCTGCTTCTTGCTTCTCCATGTGACTAAGTTTCCTCCCACATACGTACAATAATCAGATGTTGATCTCCTATCATCTAGAGATCCAGCCCAGTCTGCATCTGTAAAAGCTTCTATCTGAAGATGCCCATGCTTTGAGAACAACAGTCCCTTTCCGGGTGCAGATTTCAGTTACCGAAGGATGCGAAGAACTGCCTGCCAATGCAACTCACGAGGATCATGCATGAATTGACTAACCATGCTAACTGCATATGCAATGTCTGGTCTAGTATGTGAGAGATAAATCAACTTTCCAACCATTCTTTGATATCTCTCCAAATCAACTGATGTACCTTCTCTTGCGTGTAGTTTGTGATTGGACTCAATAGGAGATTTTGCCGGCTTGCATCCCAGCAGACCAGCTTCTTCTAGAAGATCCAAGATATACTTCCTCTGAGAGATAAAGATTCCTTTTTCTGATCTAGCAACCTCTATCCCTAGGAAATATTGAAGCTTTCTTAGATCTTTGATTTCAAATTTTTGAGCCAGAAGTTTTCTGAGTCGAGTTATCTCCTCTGTATCATCACCAGTCACAACAATATCATCAACATAAACTATGAGTAATGTGATCTTACCCTTACGGTGCTTGATAAACAACGTATGATCTGCATTACTCTGTCGATATCCAAAAGAGATCATGGCCTTTCTAAATCTTCCAAACCATGCCCTGGGAGACTGCTTCAATCCATATAAAGCCTTTTTTAATCTACACACCTTGCCTTGTGTGTTTGCATCATTGAATCCTGGTGGAATATTCATGTACACTTCCTCCTCTAAATCTCCATGTAAGAATGCATTTTTCACATCAAACTGCTGTAAATCCCAATCTAGATTAGCTGCACAAGACAACAAAATTCTGATAGTGTTCATTTTAGCTACCAGAGCAAATGTCTCTTTGTAGTCTACACCATAAGTCTTAGTAAAGCCTTTTGCCACTAGTCTGGCTTTGTATCGATCAATGGATCCATCAGCTTTGTGTTTTACAGTAAACACCCATTTGCATCCTACTGTTTTCTTTCCAGAGGGAGGAGCCACAAGTTCCCAAGTCCCGTTTTTATCCAAAGCCTTTATCTCCTCAATCATTGCTCCCTTCCATTCTGGTTTTTGGTAAGCTTCTTTCCAATCTTGTGGAATAGAAACAGAAGAAACAGACACGACAAAGGCTCTATACAAGGAGGACAATGAATCATAGGAAACAAAGTTAGATAAAGGATGTTGAGTACAAGACCTAACACCCTATTCTAAGAGCAATAGGTAAGTCTGAATTAAAGCTAGAATTATCAGGCAAAGGGTACTCACCACAGGTTTCTTGTTCAGGAACTGAATTCAGAGACGATTCTTGACCCGGTAGAGGCTGTGCAATGGCTTTATCTTTTCGAGAGTATGTTTTTAAATCAGGCCTGTTTAATCGCCCATCATTACGGAGCTCCCCCTGACTTGAACCATCTAGTATATGAACAGGCTCATTAAAGAGCATTGGAAGATCAGACATTACCTCTTCTACTTCATTCTCCCCCTGAAGAGGTAAGGTGGATGGACCAAAATAAGACTCAGACTCTCTAAAGGTAACGTCCATACTTACAAAATACTTCCTAGTAGGAGGATGATAACATTTGTATCCCTTTTGAGTTGGAGAGTAGCCAACAAACACACACTTGATAGCTTTGGGATCTAGCTTACCCGCATTTTGGGAATGGACAAAACAAACACATCCAAAGACCTTAGGAGGGACAATATAGGATGTTTTACCTTGCAAAACTTGTAAAGGACTTTGAAAATCTAGAACTTTGAGGGGCATTCTATTGATAAGGTATGCTGCTAAAAGAATTGCATCACCCCAATAAGGTTTTGGAAGGTTCATGGTAAACATTAGAGACCGAGCTACCTCCAACAAATGCCTATTTTTCCGTTCTGCTACACCATTTTGAGCACTAGTATAAACACAACTAGTCTGGTGTAGTATCCCATGAGACTCCAGATAGGTATGAAAACCACCAGCCATGTATTCTGTACCATTATCTGTTCTTAAGATTTTGACCTTGGCATCAAATTGAGTACAAATCATTTTGTGGAAGCGTTGAAAACAAGAAAACACTTCACTTTTGGATTTCAACAAGTAAACCCAGGTTAAACGGGTACAACAATCTATAAAGGTCACAAACCATCTATAATCAGACAATGAAACAGTTCGAGTAGGTCCTCATACATCAGAGTAAATAGTCATAAAAGGAACAAGGCTTTTATTATTATGTGGAGGATAAGAACTCCTTTTATGTTTAGCAAACTCACAACCATCACAAAACAGAGAATCAAATTTAACCTTTTTAAATAAACTAGGATAAAGTTTTTCTAAGACAAAAAATGATGGATGTCCTAATCTTCTATGCCATTGAATGATTTCTTGATGGACACTAACAGAATCACCTAACAAAGCTTGATTTGAACCAGGTACTAGGCTACGACCACACTCATCCAAGAGATATAAGCCATCGTGCAGTCTACCAGTGCCAATCCTCTTCCCTGTTTTCAGGTCCTGAAACACACAGTGGGTTGG
This sequence comes from Ochetophila trinervis, assembly GCA_003254975.1. Taxonomy (NCBI): domain Eukaryota; kingdom Viridiplantae; phylum Streptophyta; class Magnoliopsida; order Rosales; family Rhamnaceae; genus Ochetophila; species Ochetophila trinervis. The sequence continues at coordinate 123,927 of QANX01002493.1, read as the reverse complement.
AAAAAATTCAATTTTACAATCAAGAGCTTGGGTAAGTGAACTAACAAATAAAAGATTAACAGGAAAAGTGGGTACATGAAGAACTGAAGATAAGTTAATATTAGGTGTGCAGTTAACAGAACCTGTTCCAGATATAGGAGTAAAAGATCCATCTGCAATACGAACAGTTTCTTTTCTAGAGCAAGAAGAGTAAGAATGAAAACTGTTGGAAGAACTTGTCATGTGTCTGTTTGCTCCAGAATCTATAACCCATGAACAAGTATCAAGATTGGCAAGAAATGCATTACCTGTTTGCACAAACTGGGAAGAAGCAACAGATGTTGATGGGGAGTCAAGCTTAGACAGAAGACGCTTGAGGTTCTGGATTTCCGCAATGGAAAAAATCTCACTGGAATTTGTCTCCTTAGGTGCTTCTGCAGTCTCAGATAGATTTGCTTGTGCTCTCGAAAAACTTGTCTGCTTTCCACCACGTCCCCTAGTTGGTCGACCATGCAATTTCCAGCACATCTCTTTAGTGTGTCTAGGTTTTCCACAATAATCACAATCCTTATTTGAAGATGTATAATGGTTGGTTTTATTATGCTCACGAGAGGTATTCGCAACCAATCCGGAATTCTCTACTGGAGCTGTGTATATCATGGCACTTCTTCTACTCTCTTCCTGCTGCACATAAGCATATGTTTGCCTTAAAGGAGGCAAAGGTTCTTTTCCCAGTACTTGAACTCTTATCTGGTCATATTCAATATTCAATCCGGCAAGGAAATCATATATACGTTCCTTGTCCACCAATTTCTGAAACTTGACAGCATCAGCAGGACAAACAGCTTGGAAATCCTGATAGTAATCAATCTCCTGCCATAGACCACTTAGTTTAGAAAAATATTGTGAAATAGTCATCTCACCTTGTTTTGTGCCATGGACTTTATTCCGAAGTTCATAAATTTGTGCATCATTGCCCATTTGAGAATAAGTCTGAGACGCTGCTTCCCAGATCTTCGCAACAGTATCAAGCAATAAATATCCTCGAACAATCTGGGGACTCATAGAATTGATCAACCATGACATAACAAGGGAATTCTCCGACTCCCACTGATTATATTTTGCATCAGTAGGTTCAGGTCGTTTGTTTACTCCATTAACATATCCATGAAATCCTCTAGCTTTGATAGACAGTAGGCAAGACCTTGACCAAGCAAGGTAATTAGATCCATCAAACCTAATAGGACTAATTTGTAGAGAAGGATTCTCACTATTGGGGTTCACTGGTTTGGCCATTTAAACAAAAAAATGGAGAGGAATAGGAGAAACAAAGTCAAATCCAAAAAAAATTTAGAACCGTGACCAACAAAGAGTGGAACCTGGCCGGAAAGGAAGCCCAAGAAGGTCTGAGTATGGTTTTCTCACAAGTTTTTTCGGAAAAAAATAGCTTAGGGAGAAAAAACACTCAACCAAAAAACAGCTATAGCTCTGATACCATGAAGATTTTTAGGAGAAAAGAAATTGTATTTCTCAATCTTGCTTTACAATGGTTACAAGACCCCTATTTATACACATAATAAATAATGTAAACTAAGGAAACTATGTATACTAAGGAAACTATACAATTAGGGGAATCCTATAATTAAGGAAATAATACCACAATCAAATCAACCTAAATAAGGAAAAACATATGTACTGGTCAACAAATAATTAACACTAAAATAAATAAATAAATAATGATGATTATAATTACCTCCTTCATTGCATGGTGCAGTTACAAGAAGTCACCAATACTTTGAAAGTTTGTCAGTTGATTTTGTTATTGTCAAAATTAAATGTTTTAGTTTGTCATTTGAAACAAATTGTAGCTAGGAATAAGAGGACCAATTATTATTGATTTGCTATCAATAAAAGGTTGTTTCTTATGAAAATAATCATCACATGGTGACTGAGGAGGAAAGGCAGAAAGATATCCTGACTGTTTCTTATGATAATAATAATAGAAGAAACCTGTTGATGAATTTTAAAAACAAGTGGTGGCTTCTAGTATTTATGCAAAAGCTGAGGAGAGAGCAACAACTGGAAACATCATGTTAATGGGTTAAAGACAGCAAATAATGTAACTATACCATTTTGTACACATGGGTGGTTCACCACAACACGAAGAATAATGGTAATTATCTAAGTCGAATAACAATATAGTTGTAATAGTAAAAGTAATAGTTAATTATCATATATTCATTATTACTATTGTGATTGTTGTTGTTTTTATTCTTATATGGTTATAAGCATGAAGTTTCTGGTCTCCAATACAGTGTTGGAAACATCTTAATGGTTCAGAGACGGTGGATACTTTAACCATGCCATTTTGTAGACATGGGTTGTTCACTTGATTTTTGATGCCTTAGTATATGCATACTAAAAGTAGTTTTTAGTTACTGATGTATGTATCTTAAATTATTACTTGTAAAGTTGAAATATTTTGCTTTTCTTAGATATAAACTATGGAAACCATACCTCAGAGCTGTAATGGAGCGGGACATGAAAGCAGTTAGTGAAGGTGCAAAGAGGAAAGCTGAAGTTTTAGAAACCTGCTTGCAGCAGATGAAAGCATGCTTCTTGGATGTAAGTTTGTACCTATTGATTTTATGGAAAGGAAAAGAACAAGAGTTGGTTGGAGGGAGGGAGGGAGGGAGGGAGAGAGAGAGAAGAAAAAATTATTATATATATAATATTAAGTTACACATAGCATCTACATGCATCCATATATTTGTGTGCGTAGATCTGTATGTATGAATGTATAACTATATACGTATGGATATGGTGAATACACATTATTATATTTTGGACATTTGCAGGCAAGGTTGAACAAAGTTAAACTCTTCGAAGCCATGGAAATTTTCTTTGAGAGGTGAGTTTTTGCCTACCTCAATCTTGCAGACAATATGTTTTTAAGTATCTTTATAGGTTCTCCACCTTTTATGCAGATCTAATAGATCCGGTGGAGATGAGCAACATTCATATGGAGAAGTTGTTCGGCCTTGTGGACTTTGCCTGGAATCAGATATGGTGCTTAGGCAAAACCGGGTAATGATTTATGTAATATATATCCCTTATTCAAATTTCTCACCAGTAATGAAAAACTTGTAAAATTTTTTTAATTGTCTTGATAAATCCATATATATCTTGATTCAAAGTCTCTTTTGAATTTTATTGTCGTACTTTCAAGAATACATATCAGTTAAACAATTGTATTTTTTAGTCCCTCACTTTCTGGTTATAATATCAGTGTCTTCCATATTTCTTGCCCTTTTTCTTTTATGTTCTGTGTGTATCCATGATGGTTCCTCGATGCTATCTAGAAGTCTTTCTTTGCTGTAAGTCCAGGTAGCCACATTTTGAGGTTGTCTTTTCATATTTTGACCTTGGATTCTAAATCAATGAGCATTAGGTGCCCCATACACGGAAAATTATGGAACATCTTAAAAGTACTTCTGCTGCTCTGTAGAAAGGCTTTTACTGCATTTTTTTCTAAAGCTTGGTTTTATTTTATTGTTTCTACTATTGCTGCATGAAATGGATTAGTTTAATTTAAGTTTGAGGCATTACAATGGTATGTTTGCAGTCTGGAAGGAATTTGTAATGTAACCAAAAGGACAGCAGAGCTTATCAAGACATTAAGAAAAAAATAGAACTTTGTGGTTGGTAGAAATGATTCATGATGCAACACCAAATTAATTATATTGTAGTGAAGTTTTGTTTTTAATTGTTTTTTCACTGGATGTATATCTGTATCAACTAATTTCATATTTAATTAACATTTTTGAGTCTAATATGTATACTGAATCCATAAATAGTTAATTTTCTAGTAAATTATGTATACAGGGATGTGGTTTCCTTTTCATTTATAGCTTGCGATTTATATCAATCTAGCTTCTAACAATTAGTTCATTGATTGTAATCATTATTTATAAATATTCTTTATGAGTGATTTTATTTTATTTTTTCTTTATTATTTTTTTCTTTTCAAACTGTTGTGCTTCCTTTATGCAGGATGGCAATTTCATGGTTGGATGCCTGGGTTTTCCACAGGTTGGTTTATACATTTCTCTTTTGTCAGTCACATGCTTGGGCATAGTACTTTGCTGTCTGAATTTCATCATTTCTATCTTTTATTTTTAATTTTGGAAAATTATACAATTTGTTACCAATTAAGGAAACCAGTGTGGCTAAATTGGAAGGCGTGAAGCTACTCATCTATTGACACAATTATGGTTTAATTGAAGTTGTTTTGAACTGAGTACTTTTAAAAGACTACTTCTATGTTAAGACTAGAGAAATATTACCTGACTTTCCATGGGAAGAAGTCACCACAGTATTTGGCAAAAATGCCACTGCATATATAAGCATGAGCATAGGTTTGGGAGATACACATTATTAAAGCACTTTTTCAACTTCTTGATGAGACATTTTCTTTTTTTTTTCGTTTTCTCTACCTGCTTTCTTATCCCTGAAATGCTTATTGGTTAAACATCTGAATGGCTGCATTATAGATCTCTCTTCTTCATGAACCAAATAAGGTTAGATGTAATCTGCTATCCTGTGTGTATTTGATCTTCTGTTCAAGCAAGGTTCTTCCCAATTATGCTCTTTATAGTTTCCAGCCGGTTCCTCTTTATCTTTTTATTTGATCAGATCCTTGATCATGGAAATACTCAAATTGTTTTCTTTCACTACATAAGTATTGTTACTAGGTGAAATCAGCAGGTGGTTCATTCGAAGTTGTGAAAAGAAATTTAATCCACTTCATTGCCATCTAAATATTATAAATTTTTTTTAGGCTGTCATTTGTCTATCTGAAATTTTTAAAGTTGATGATGTTGCTTCAACTTGCATTTGTCATGTTGTAAGTTGTCACTTAAGTTACCAACTTTGTAACACCTATTTGTTACACTTTTTCAGTGTAGGAATGTTGTATGGCTTCCTGGATCTATATCAGAAGCAGTTGTAACAACCAATGTTTGCAACTCTTGTAATCCAGGTTATTTTACTAATTTTTATCATCATATTAAAATCAACTCTTGTCTAGCTTTGTTCTACTGAACTAACTGTAATTACTTATAGTCCTGTTACTGTAGACACAACATTTAGTTTTATACTACCAAGCATAAATTCCAAAAAGCCTCCTTACGCATAGTTGGTTTTGTTTTTTTTTTTTAATAGAAAATTCAAGATTCCTTTAGTTTCTCATGAACACCACTTCTGAACAAAGAGGATACTTTTGTACTCCCCCTTGACATTTGTGTTGTCTGTTAGGTCAAATATCACCTTACATATATTCAGAAGGTAGGACGAACATATAATACTTTGATTAGAGGAGTTGTGAAGGCAGTGATTTGAACGCAAGTCCTGTGGCTTTGATTTTATATAAGTTACCGTCAATAGTAAAAGTTTAAGATTTTAGCTATTTTATACACTAGCACTCTCTCATATGTAGGTCCGCTCTTTAACTGAGTACTATATGCAGAGCTTACACATGCATAAGTAAATACTAGAGGTAGGAAGTCATAAGGAAACACATGCAGAAGTAAATACTAGATGACTTGCAAGACCCTTGGTTAGTATATCTGCAGGTTGTCCATCTGCTTATATTAATAGCTGATTTGTTGTCACAATATAACTTCATTGTTGAAGCCATCTGAACCCAAGATCCAGGGGAATGATCTTTAGTCATAACAATTCACAAATTCCATGTCCAATAGCTTCGATATTAAGCTTCTGCACTGGATCTAGCCACTGCATTTTGCTTTTCACTTCTCCATGTAACTAGATTTCCTCCTGTAAATGTACAATAACATGAGTAGACCTACGATCTACAATTGATCCTACCCAAGGAGCACAGTGCAGGCTTCTATCTCTAATCTTTCATTCTTCCTAAATTAGATGCCCTTTGCAGGAGTGGACTTCAAATAACAAAGAATCTCTAAACTGCCTCCATATGTGATTCTTTCGGTGCATGTTTAAATTGGCTGATTACACTTAACAACATAAACTATTTCTGGCCGAGTATGTGACAAATAGATTAGTTTTTCTATTCATCTTTGATTCATACCTTTATCAACTGTAGCATATTCCTTAGCTTCTCCCCACTCGTGGTTCTGCTCAATTGGACTATCAGCTGGTTTACATCCAAGCATTTCAGTTTCCTTGAGAAGATCAAGAATATACTTTTGTTGTGAGATTAAAGTTCCATTTTTTGAGCGGACCATTTCAATTTTCTGGAAATTCTTTAACCTTCCACGATTTTTTTATCTGAAATTCTTTTGCCTGACGCTTCTTAAGTGTTTAGCAAACTCACATTCCTCATGATGAAAACTGTCAATGTTCAAACCTTTAAACAGTAAAGGAAACATAATTTTTTTACGAAAAAAAGGATGACCAAAATGAAAATGATGTAACCAAATATGGTCCTTATTAGAACACTGTGCAGAAAGATAAGAAAGTGGAAAATCATTATCTAAGCTACTATTGGCTTCATGGTAGTAAAGTCCATCCCTTTCCTGAGCATGCCCAATTGTCTTTTCCGTAGTATTTTCCTGAAACAAACAGTAAGAATGAGAAACAATCACCTTACAATTTAGATCCTTAGTGATTTTAGGACTAGACAAGTGATTACTAGAAAGTTTGGGAACATGCAACACAAATTTCATAGATAAAGGAGTCTTAGACAATGGTTACATGACCAACAACTGCAGCTAATGTACCATCGGCTTTTTTAATCTTTTGACCAGAGCATGGACTATAGGTATTAAACAAGTGAGAGGAATTGGTTACATGGTCAGTGGCCCCTGAGTCAATGACCAAGAGCCAAAAAGAAGTTCTTAGAGACACTAAGGCAACAAAGGACTTACCTGATCGGGCCAATGAACAAGAGCTACTAGGCTGATCAAGGGATGAGAGGACGGCTTTAAGCATGTCTATTTCCTCATGATTAAAGTCCTTGGTACCTTGAGTAATAGGTGCGGATGATTCAGGAGTTCCATCCTCTACATTAGCAAAATGAGCTTGACTACCTTTTTGTCTTGACTTACCCCACCCATTATCATTCCCCTTCCTGAAGGATGGTTTGCCATGTAGCTTCCAACAATTCTCTTTATTATGTCTGAATTTGTTACAATGAATGCACCAAATGACACCTTTGTTTCCGATTTTGGACCAAGTTATTATTTCCTCCCTCGATGCCAGTAACCGGAGGTAGTATAGATGTAGTCAATGCTAAATTTTCAGGTTGTTGATGGTCCAACATGACATTCCTTCTCCCCTTTTCACTTGGAAGTACGAAAAAAACCTCCATTAATGATGGAATATACTGTTTTCCAAGAATCTGTACTCGAACTGGATCAAACTCGCCATTAATACCTGCTGAAAATTGACACCTTTTTTCATTCAACCATATTTTGAACAATAGTAATATCCTCACTAGACTTACAATTGCAGATTTCAAGATGGTCTAACTCAAGCCACAAACTCTTATGGTAATATTCTGTAACAGATAGATTACCTTGCTTTGTAGAAGCTATGCGATCTTTAATCTTGTATATCTGGTTATCATCTTGTATCTTCAATTATGATTGTCGAACAGCATCTCAGACCTCACTAGTTCTGTTAAGGAATAAATATATCCTAGCAATTTCTGGATTCACGGAGTTCCACTGCCAAGCTATGATTCTGGAGTCTTCAACATCCCAAGCAGCAAAACCAGAATCACCCTTTCATGGTGCAGGTCCAATGTATGTGACTCAATTTGTCTCTTCCTTTGAGGGATGTTTTAATGATATCAGCCCATTCCACATGATTTCTCCCACTGAATCGGATATTTGGTTACTTCCCTGAAGCAGAATTTCCTGAAGTTGCACTACCAATCACTTCAGACACAGTGAAGATCCAAAGCAGAAGACATATTCGCTTTTGGTGTATTGCTGGAGGTTAGCTTTGCTAGCGGCCGACAGTGGTGGCGCGTGGCTGATGGCAGAGGCTCGTGGAGGCACTATAGAGGCAAAGAAAAGACATGATTGACTGGGTTTTGGTTAGTAACAAAATCTGACCTCAAAGTACTAGGGCAGCGATTAGGGTGTGCCCAGAACAAGACAACAATCAAGGCTGCCAGAATCTATTATCAATTGGTTTTGGAACTGATAACTTGGCCAAATTTGGAGAAGAATGGCTTTTGGCAAGATTCCAAAAGGGATTGAGCAAAATTCCAAAGGGATTGGATTTTGTATTCTTTGTATTATGGTATTCATTTCCAAATTTGGATTAGAAAAACCAATTGGTTTTGGTACTAATAACTTGGACGAGGTGATGTGGAAGTCTGTTGTTTTATCTTTGTTGTGGGTAATTTGGATTGAAAGAAACAATGGATTATTTGAAGACAAAGTGATGAGCAGTGAAGATCTTTTTGAGAAAGCTAAATACTTAGCAGCTTTGTGGGCCTCTACAGATAAAGCTTTCAAAGATTTCCCTTTTTCCTTGATTGTTCTATATTGGAAAGATGTCACGGGTGGTTGATGATTTTATAAGTCTTTTATATGGTCTTAATGTTACTTTTCTGTATTTTTATGTCTTTTTGTTTTCTTTGAGGATTTCTTATCCTCTCCTTTGCCTTTTGTATTGATTTCCTATCAATGAAAGGTTGTTTCTTATCAAAAAAGAAAATGTGGACTGCTGTAAACCGTGGAGTGTAATCTTTGGCAATTTCAGTTTCACATACTTTCCTCATTTAATTCCATGATATCCCTTTTTGTGCCTTTTGTTTTGTCTGACTTGTGTACATCACCTCAAACTCCCTGCAAACTAACTTTTTGAAGTGTTACTTGCACCATTTATTAGTGACTTGTGCCTTCATGTCTTAGATGTCTTATCTGTTTTCTTATTTTTGTCATTATTTTTTAGGTCCTGTTCGTAAGATTCAATTTACGTTTCGCCGGCTGGAAATACCGGCAGATTACAATACTGTCCATTTGGGTAAGCACAATTTCCATAGTAATATTGGGATTCTTATTAATTTTGTAGTTGGTTACTGCTGCCAAGATAAAACAACCATTATAAATTTATCTGTTCAATGTTTTTCATTAATGTGCAAAATTGTGATAGGTTATTAGATGTCCTCGTTTTGTTTAAGACTTATAACTATATTCTGTGAGCCCTCTTAGTGTGAGGTCATGATCTCTTTTTTTTTTTTTTTTTTTCTCTCCCACTCTTTTTTCTTTCTCCTACAACATCCATTGCATTATTTTGAGTTGTATTGTTTTATATTAAGGACCAGTAAACATAGAATTGGCTTCAATAAACGGTTGTATTCAATCATGCAGAGAAACATAATAATTTTAGTTCTACTTGGTTAGTTATCAGAGTTGATTTGGAACTATTTCTAATTAGTATTGCTTAAGGTGGTTGACATCTATTTAGTGTGACCTAAGGTTATTTAGTTGAATGTTAAAGGTCATACTTTTCATCATGTGCATTGTATACACTATGTTGTAAACCGTTTATCATCTATGCTCTATTTCATGATGTTTATGAGGAGTATAACAAATATTTTTTTTTACTGATTTAGCAATTGCTAAAGTTTGATTGAAAACGTTCTATATTTCAAACAAATGTCATTTCTCTCTCTTTTTCCGAGAATTGATATCAAGACTTACATTCAGTTACACTTTTCTCCATGATGCATATACATTCAAATTTTGAGTTGGTGAATCTGTACTTGAAATGAACACTGAATTTTGCACATATTCACGAATCAGGTTGCATTGGTGGCTGTGATGAGACTCTTAGACAGTTAATTGAAATTTGTGGAACTGGTTCCCGCACATCAGGTTTGAATGTCTTCAGTAACTACACTAGTATATTAAGATTTTTTTAATTTTTTTCCCCTTAAAGGAACATAGTATAATATAACAGATTTACATGAACATGTTGAAGTTGTCATTTTATTTAGTTATTTATTGTTGATTCAACTGTTACATACTAATAGTAATCTTAGCTGGATTTTGAATATATATATATTGCATTCATATTACTAAGAAGCACCTGGAACATTCTATCGAACTACCAGATAGAATTTCCAATGAGAAAAGTTTAAATGTTAGATAAAGCTTAAGAAAAAGAAAAATAAGACTAAGAAGCACCTGGCACATCCTCTCCCAGCTACAAATAAAAAACAAAGAAAAAGAAACAAACAAAACATGCTTTCTTGAAGAGAATGAAAAAGAAACTGTCCTAGTACTCCTATTATTTTTTGTTTCCTGTGTTGCCATGCACTATATTCTGACAATCTCATTATCATCTTAATTGTTCTCCAGCAAGAGGGAGAGGACCCCCTACCTGGTCTGCTGGTGTTCAACGGAGCAACATGAGGCAGGGTGCTTGCATATACTGTCATCAAACAGGGCATTCTTCAAGTGGTTGCCCTTCACAGTTTTCAGACCCTCAAAGGGCTAGGTCTCGTGGAATGAATGTACAAAACAATACCAGACAGAGTGCTTGCATATACTGCCATCAAGTAGGGCATTCTTCAACTAATTGCCCTTCCCAGTCTTCAGGCCCTCAAAGTGTTAGGTCTCGTGGAATGAATGTACAAAGTAATACGACACAGGGTGCTTGCATATACTGCCATCGACTAGGGCATTCTTCAACTAATTGCCCTTCCCAGTCTTCAGGCGCCCAAAGTGGTATGTCTTGCAGAATCAATGTAAAGTGAGGGATTACCGCTAAAATTCAATATTTATTATTACTTTCAAATATTTGAAGCTTATAATAGGAAGTGAGTCCAACCCTGTATGTCAAAACAAACTAACATAATTTTGTTGGAATTGTTTGAAGAGCATCTTGAAAGTATTTACAATCCATGTTTTAAATTCACTTTAGAAACTGGGTTACTAGGTTTGGCAACTTCATGAAGCCATCAAGATATCTGTCAGTTATTGTGGTAACAACTTAAATAAAAGAAGAAAAAATTTAGTGAATTGCTTTTTTCTCTCCCTACCCTTTCTAATTATTTTCTTCAGTTTTATCTTGTTAAGTTGCCACTCTTCCCAAAAGTTTACGCTGTTAGGAAGTGTGTCCAACCATGTATATCCAGCTTGCCCATACACTTTCCTTCAAATTTCATCTTCTATAGAGAATGAAATTTGGGCCGTACATGTGCAGAATAATTAGTTAAAAGGAATAGGGATAAGCAAGATTAGGATACAAGATCTTTCAGATAACATAACTCTGATATCATATTAAGTTGCCACTGTTTCCAAAAATTTCAGTTGTTAGGAAATAGGTCTAACTATGTATAGGAAGTGTATACAGTAATTACAGTGATAGTAGATAGCAATTTTAATTTAACATCTTGTTTTAAGGTTTGATCACTTTATGAACCCTCATCTTTTTGCTTTTCTTTCTTTTCTTGAAGCACTTTGGACCCTCTGGGTTCATACCTGCTCTAGGAAATATTCCTTCACTTCAAGTTGATATCATGTCTCTGTAAAGTAGTACAGAAGTACACAAGTGTAAAATGGTAGCAAGAAGTGGTTCTAATTTTTGAATTGGTGCTTGGTTGTAAATTAAATGGCTGTTATTAGATGAATGTGACATGTTTCCCTGGGTTCTCAAGCAGATTCAGATTCATGACTAATGTTTTTCTCAGTTTTTTATGATATGACTATTAGCTGGGACAGATTGTGTTTCCTGCCACAGCATTTTGTTCGTACAAGGAGATGCTTGTTCATATTTTTGTGACCCACTAAGGCATCAATCTTAATGTTAGAAGTACATGAATTGATGATCATCTGAGAATTTAATTTTAACCTTGAAGATTTTGATTGTGCTTTGATGATTTCAATATTTATCTTGTTGCCAAATCATGGTTCAAGGAAAGCAAACTAATTTATCTTTTACTATTGCGTGTATAATATGCAGGAGAATTATCAATCCCATGTAATTCGTGTGGAGCGCCCTGTCCTTTGCGAACTGCTAATACGGCAAATAACAGAGGAAGAAAGTTCTACTCCTGTAAGGAGTGCAACTTCTTTGTGTAAGTACTCTAAAATTTAAATAGCATATTCTTTTTATTTTTTATTTAATTACCATACTTGAAAGAGCTGTGAAACACTCAAAGTAGGGACTGTTGAGCCTCCTTTATCAATGTAGGGTGAGGGAATGTTGCTGATAGTCTACCTGTTTTAGTTGGTCAGTATATAGACCTAGCAGCTTGTCGCATTATGTAGTGTTCATATGAAAATTCCTTCACCCAAGCATGACTCGTTAAACTGTCATCTTGGGATATGTAAACTCAAATCCGTTCAGTAAATTATCATATAACCCGTTTAACTTAAACTCAATTATAAAATTTATTTTTAAATCAAATAAAAAGTAATTATATAAAAAATATTTGAATCAAAATAATCAATACAAAATTATATTTAATTCATGGTTAGTAGTATAAAAAATAATTATATTTACAAATAAAATATTAAATAGATGAATTAAAATATTACATATAAGAAATTAATATTGATTAATATAAACAAGATAAATATTTAATAAATATAATGTATATTATCAAAATATCTTCTTATTGTGTTAATGAGTTATTATTGTGTTTCACGATTAACAACCCAAATGTGTCTTATCTGTTGGCACTGTTATGGATCCGACATTGTTACGGTTAATCTGAACATTGACAATATTGAGTAAATTCATGTCATATTTCGTATTGTGTAGAATTTTGCTAAGTCTATTAGTGTACTTTTGTGTTTGTCAAGGCTATCTTAAATCATCATGTATTCAAGCTGTAAAGGATAATCATGGTGATTATAATCACAGTGAACCGAATCAAACAGTGAACCTAACAGCATTTTCCCCCTTGGAAAGATAAAGAGGATGGTGCATATATGGCTTGTTTCATTTGACTACTACAGCTACACTTTGTGAAGCCTTGATATAATAAGCTTGTGTTAAGAGCCAATGAAGTAGCTTGAAGTTTCCATCTTGAGTGAAACAGAAATTTTCTCACATAAATTATTATGCATAGTTCTATCCAAAAGCAAGTGCTGACCTATATGAAAACCTTAGCTAGTAACAAGTTGTTAAGCAGCTTGTGGTTTCTTCTGCAGATGGGAGGATAACCTCAACAGTGGCACTGGAGGAAGTAGCATTCGTGCAAACAACACTATCTCATCATCTAATACCGGCAGGAATGGAGGTGGTGGTGGTGGTGGCACTGGCCGAGGTGGCTGGGGTGCGGCACATGCTGCTTCTGTGACTTTTGTGTCAGCAACCGGTGATCCAATATCTGGTAGAAGGTGCTTCGTTTGCGGTGACCCAAGCCACTTCGCGAATGTTTGCCCAAACCGTGGTCAATAATTTATCACACAAGAGCTACATATATGGCTTGAAGGTTGATACTGTCCTCCAATGTCTTTTTATTTTAATTTTTCATTTTTAATTCTTTTACAACTTGGGGAAGGAGGATTTTCACAGATCAAATTAATGTCAGAAGGTAGCAGTTTTGATCCCTACTGCCTTTTGTAGTTGCATCTGTTAATCAACTGAACTGCAATTTAGAAGGACTGCCATGCCTAATCCTCTTGAGCTAACTTATTCAAGTGTATATTTATTGGGATGAAAAATGTGGAAACAAAATTTGGTAAATTTTAGTGTAATATATATATATATATAGAGAGAGAGAGAGAGGAGTGCTAATATAGGTGAATTCGGCTATGAAACAAAAAGCGGCACTGTTAATTTTAAAGAACTGACATTAATGACGTTAAATTGATTGTTGGTGGGTCCTATTTTGAGCACAAATGGCAAAATGTGTGTATTTCAATAGGTTTTTTTCAATATGCATTAAATTTCGTTTTGTAAATAGATGTATAATTAAAATGCAAAAGAGAAAATATTGTTTGTCTTCTCCAATGGTTAATTCAGCTGTCATGTGAGTGCAGCAGCATAACCTTCATGTTCCCTCTTTTCTTCCACGTCTAATTGCTAGGGATATCATGTGGATTATTCTCATCTAAATTTTGAACTTTTGATGAGTTTGGTGTTTTAATACAGAGATATTTTTTTGAAAAAAAATTATTAATAACTCTGTAGTTTATGTAATTCTGTTAATAACTTTGTAAATTTTATGTAATAACCTAATGACGAAAAAAGAGTTATTAAAATATAAAAATAGCTAAAAAGATATTACACGAATTTTACCCATAAATTTTTACCGCCGCCATTGAAGAAATCAAAATATATTATTTAGCTTATTGAACGAGAATGGTGAGGGGAAGAAACCGATTTACCAAAAAAAATAAAAAGAAGAGAGGAAGGAATCCATGAATTTAACAAAAGAACCCTAAGAAAATTCAGATTTTTTTTTTATAAACAAATTTCTCAGTATTAAAATATCAAACTCACCCGTACCCATGTGGAAGGAAAAAGGGAAGATGAGTATGGTAACACTGTTGTAGCTTGTTGGAGAAAACAACATATTTTGGGATTTAGTTTTACATCTCTAAAAAAAAAAAACAAAAAAAAAAAACCCCATTGAAACCCACATATTACCATTTTCCCATGAGTGGGATCCATAAAAACCAATTTAACATCAATCCTTAAATTAACAGTGTCGTTTTCTGTGTTATAGGCTATTTCGCGCATATTAGCACTCCTCCTATATAAATATATATATATATATATATATATATATATATGATTGCTGATGAGACCGTAATCGTTTTCCATTCAAAGTTTGAAAGTGATTTCAGTCAAATTTCACGCAAAATAAATGGAATGGGCTTTTGGTCAAAATTGTTCTCCATAGTCAAAATTAATTTTAGTAAAACAAACGGTGCATTTTGTTTACTGAGAGCTGCTTGGGTTTCCTTCTCCTGCATGCTTTTGTTTCAAATTTTGCCAACGCCGCCGAAACCCAATCTCAAATAATAGTTTGCAGAGGCCGAGAGAAACCATTTGAAATCCCTCTTCGTAAAGGTCGAGAGAAACCATCTGAAATCGCTCTTCGCAGACGCCGATTTCGCTCCATTGCTAGCCACTGACCAAAAGCCCATTTGAAATCCTTATTCGTAGAGGCCGAGAGAAACCTGAGAAACTAGAGAAACCGTTTGCACCCTTTGCACCAGAGAAACCAGAGAAACAGTTCGCACCTGCTCGCACCCGGTGCACCAGAGACCGAAAGCCCATCTGAAAAAACAGCTTGTTTTTTCCACTTTTTGCACCAGGTATTTACTGGTTTTTTGACTTAGATGCTTTATTTCACAGTGAAATCTCAAAAGCTTAAGGATAAGATTATTCTTTTGAAGTTTAAGTCCATTGACTAGGATATATAAATCCAAATAACTAATCACGTTGATGACCATGCACAGTACCTTGAGTCAAATTTTCATGCCCATTAAAAAGCCTCCAATGGCATCCGCGTCTAAGGTCTTACCTTTTAGATTAAAAAACAAAAAAATTTAATGTACAAAACGTAGGAATTGAATGTATTTTTTAGATGGGAGAATTGATGATCTACATGTGTCTTTTGTATTATGTGAAAAGCCAAATTAATAGCACCACTTTTAGAATGCTTTCACTTTTCTATTTTGATCTCCCTAGAAAATCCATTTTCCAGTAATGTGTGAAATTTCAAGAGCACTTAGGAAAGGAACAACCACCATGAAATTTTTAAGCAACTATAGGAAAGAGCATCACTAAATACAGTAAATAGTAGCCACGAATGCTGCAATCTAATTAAACGAAATATTTTGATTTTAATTTTTGGGTCAAGACAGATACTTTGTTTTCTACCAAAAAAAAAATGAAAGATAGAGACTTTGTTATATATAAATCATAATAAGCTCCTGAATCTCCCAATTTATAACGAGATACATGAATAACTTGGTTATTGTCTAGGATTGCTACATCCTAACTAGAATTTTAAATTTAAATTTATTGATTGAGATGTAGTTATAAGTTGAGAAATAGTTTTCTAGAGAATAATTCTATGTTTTATATATTATTCTGGAGAACTTACTCAAGACATGCATTTTTTATTACTATTTTCTTAATGCTTGGATTTTAGGGGCTTAAATGTTACCATATCTAGGAGAGGTGTGTGCATAGGTTGAAAGGTTTGTTGGATTTGTGCTCTATTCTTCGTCATATTAAATTGCTGTACATTAACACTAGGATTGCCTATCTAATAGACATATCTCTGTGTAATTTATCTTTTCTGTCTTAGCTTTGGTTATATGATTTCTGTCAATTAGTCATCTAAAAGATGATTTTCATTATGCATTTCATGGCATTGCTTTTTTAGGGTATGGAAGACCTAGTATAACACTACACCATGTTTTCCATTTCATCGATCACCATTGTCATTGCCATTAGCACAACATTATACATAACTTGAGCAATCATTGTCAACATTTAATTATGAAACTGGTAATGATTTCTGAGTATTCAAGAATAGAGGAATAATTATTCTGAAAAAGAAAAAAAAAATGTTGGGAATTATATGCTGTGCTGATTTATATACAGGATTTTGTACAAGAAAGCTTCTATTCATTTGAGGATTTAACAGAAAAACCTTTGGAAAACTTTATGAAAGTTACTACTGTTTTTCATGATATCCAATAAGGCAAGTTGGTCAAAAGCTGCATGTTTCTAATAAGTTGTAAACAAAAAGTATTCATTTCCATATAATATTTGTCAGGAATATTGTACTGTTGAATCCACCTTGAATGCATTGGCTCAAGCTCAACTACTTTGCTAATGTCACTCACTAAATGTGTTTGAAGGTTATAATTAAACATGTTCTGTTTTATTTGGTTTTCGGTACAATGTCGTCATCGAGTACAAATGATATTTCCAACCAACAAAAATGTGTATGTGGCGCTTATATGAAGCCAAAGACATCTCGTTCAAAAAAAAATCCAAATAAAAAAATATTGGAAATGCTATAATATCAAGGTTTGTTTACAACAATTGTAACTAAATGTGTCATATCAAGGTTTGTTTACAACAATCCTAACTAAATGCTATTTTAAAAGGGTGGTGAATTTTGTGAAAACTTTGTTTGGGATGATGAATTACAATCCAGTAGCTCAAATTCGGAACTAAATGCCAATATTCGAGAGTTAAAGTTCAATGTGAATGCTATACTCAATATTTTAATTGAAAAGCAAAAAGAAGGCAAGCATAGAACTCTTATGAGACAAAAAACTATTGATTACGTATGTATGCTTGTTATAGCTTTAGGAGTTGTTTTATTTTTTATAAAGATAATTTAGTATATTACATTTGTTATTTAAGAACCTGTAGTGATGATTATATATTTATGTTTTTTGTTTGGAACCTTTAATGAAATGTAATACTTGTTTGGAACCTCTAATGTGGATTGGAAGGTTATGAGAATTATAGATATGTGTCAATTAGCAAAGATTTTTGGGAAGACCATGTCATGACCAAATTGCACTTTCATATGTTATATGCAAGTGGCTATCCATAAATTGTCAACTATAAACACACACGTTTTGGTCAATTAAAAAAGTGAGAAAGAAAGATCTTACCAACCTAACATTCAATTAAGATCTTACAATTCCAATGAGTACTTAAAAGTAACATCCATATCCTTGAAAATAAAATAAAATAACATACATTTAAGATGTCTAAGAGTAACAGTGAAACTATATGATAGTCTAAGAGCATCTCCAATGGAGAATGTGGATTGTTATATATGTGGCATAGAAATAGACACTGTCTAAATTTATAAGGCATAAATACACATTCAATTTAAAAAGTGTTCTCCAATGGTAATGGGCACAAATATTATTTATGATTATTAATTAATTATATATTTTATTAAATATTTTTAATTTTTGAACAAATTATATTTTAAGGTAAATTTTACTTTTTAGGAAACTTGACAATGTCTGACAGGGCCTTCAGAAGTAGACATTCTCTTTGACAATGTCTAAGCCACGTCAGCTTGACATTCATTTTAGAAATTACCATTGGAGTGCATTTTTCCAAAACAATGTCTATATTTGCTTATGTGGCATGTTAATTTTAACAATTCACATTTCATTGGAAATGCTCTAAGTTGTACAGTAAGATGTCTGCATCCATAAGCTAATGACCATCCATAAAAACTGATTGTCAATCCTGCAAAATTGTATTTTATTAAGATCAACTATCTAAATAAAATATAATTTTATTAAACATATAAACCATCAAATTTCTATCATTTACACTTACATATTGCACTACCAGCTTGAAATGCCATTTCATCTTCAGATGATGATTCTGAATGGATATTGCTTTCATCTAGTGTAGATCTATAACAAATTCACAACAAATGACTCATTTTTTGGTCAATCAAATATAAAAGAATACAAGACAAGTTTTTAACACAAAAAATGTAAATAAATGTATGAAATTACCTTTCACTCAACTTAGGACAATTTCTACTATTCTGTGCTTGTCCCTAAAGTCCACATCCTTTACAAAGTTTTTTTTCTCAAAATTGCAGTCTCTTTTCCAGATTTAATTATTTTCCATATCCTTTTGATCTCACATGTAAATGATTGCTAATAGTTGTGGGCTGTTTTGAACTTTTGGTAAATGATTGTGACATGACATTCCTACGTCCGTTAATTTCCTTAATTTTTCATGTATCACTTTCAACTCATTCATAAGGAAAGAACTGTCTTCACTGGTTAGAGATGCATCATCAACTATAATAGATGAGAAATGGGATAAGCTTGCATGTCGTGTCATCAATGGCATTTCATGTGGATCGTTCAGTTCTTGACCAAAAATCTCTTCTATTTCTATTTTTGCATATTTTGTCCATCTCATCAAAATGTATTGGCTTGGTAGATGTACAATCTGTCTGAGACTGAAAAATGCCAACATATGCCTACATGGGATACCTTTGAACTCAAATTGTCTGCAGCTACAAGAAACAACGTCTACTTGCTTGTTAAAACGAACATGTTGAACAACTGTTGAAGTATCCCATCAGGCCTCTGTACGTCATAAAGAATAATGTTGTCATCCTCAAACGTCTTACTTATAGTATAAGCGATACTTTCAAATATCTCATTTTGAAAAAGTTTAAAATTCTGCTTTGTATATACTTCCATCATTTGTTTTTCCATAGCCCACAAAGATTTCAACTTAGGTTTTTCATTAACATAGACATGATCTGCAACTAACTCTGCATGTCGCTGATGGCTAATAGCTCTATTAAAACGATTGATAAAGCCCATCAAAGAATTTCTTCTTGAAATGTATTGCTTAAAAAAAGAATGCGAATTTTCAGTTCTTTGACTACTGCTCATTCCAGCACTAAAATATTTATTATATGCTGGAATCCATTTTTTCCGGATTTCAAATATTTCACCTAACCAGTCATTCCCTTCCAATTTAGTTTCATGTATCAAATCCATCCAACATGCTTCAAATTCTACAACTGTCTCAGAGTTAAATATAGCACTTTTGAACCTTTGGTAATTGTCTTAGTACACTATCGAGTCAATCTTTACAGAAAACTTGTTCAAAATGTGTCATATACAATATAGATGAACAGTTGATGGAAAAACTTAAGATATGGCTTTCGTCATTGCATGATCATGATCAGTAATAATCAACGTAGCATCTAACAACTTATTAAATAACCAAATAAATGATTCTATTTTTTCATCACTTAAAAATGCACAATGAAAAATAATAGTTTGACCATGATGATTTACTCCTGTAATTTGAGCAAAAATCATATCTTACTTGTTGGTGTTGTAAGTTGTATCAAACACTATAACATCGCCAAAAATATCATATGATCTCCTCACAATAGGATCTGCCCAAAAGCATTGCACAAGCCTACTTGCTTCATCAAGCTCAAAGTAAAAAAAAAATGAATGATCTTTTTTTTTTAAAGAAAAAAAATCTATCAAGTTTTCTGCATCAAATTCTCTTTCATCTCCTTCCACTATTGTTTGATAATTCCTTAAATCCTTTTCAGTGAAACCAATATTTGAAGGACCGCCATATTCAATCTCCATGATCCAAATTTGTTGTCATGTTGGTACATTTGCCGAAGATAGTTGTTCATTTAAAGCTTTCTTCGCAGTAGAAATACTCCTATGTGACCTTAGTAAATGTACATTTGAAGGAGTTGAAAGAGTATGTTTATGCTTCTCTACAAATGAACTAACTATTCAATTCGGACCCGTTTGTCGCTTTACCAATGCTGACTTTGCTTTACATCCTACTTGAACAATTGATCGATTCTGTTCACATGTTTGCGGGACAGAATCGTTTAACATTTTTCAATAAAAATCATTTGTTTGCCATTCCTTAGAGCAAACAAATTGTTTCCAAATTAACTCATTTGTTCCAGGTTTTCTCTTGCTATTGTCCATCCTCGCACTAAATCCACATTCCCGTGCATATGCATTGTAGAATGTGAAAGCCTCTTTAATTGATTGAAATTCTTGTGCAACTTTAGATTTCTTTTCTTCCGCAATTTGTGGAGTAAATATTTGACTTTCAAAGCTAATTTCTTCCATTTCTTATAAATAAATAAGCAACATATCATTTATTACTAAATAAGCAACAAATTATTAATCACTAAATAAGCAACATATTAGTTTCTAACACCACCACTACCACCCATTAGTTTCTAAATCAAATAAACACAGCAAATACACCTTTCAAAAAACAAGTATTAATAATCACAAACTATTATTTGTTCTCTGTGACATAGGCTTCACTGTATCATCTACTAACCCTTATTTATTACCAAAAAAAACTACTAACCCTTATTGGGCAATCCAACAGAGAGTACCAAGCAAATTAAACCCAAAAGCTGCTATTTTCCAAAAAAAAAAAAAAAAAAAAAAAAAACATGCCCAGAGACAAACACATGTCATGCACTAATAATAATAAATTAGTAATGCTAGTACTCTATTGGCCATAGCTCTTGTATGCTTCCAATATGCATGTTTTCCAATCATCAATATTCTTAAACTAAATTGAATACTAATCTGAAAATTTCATACAATAAGGACAAAAAATGACACTACCTAATATAACATCTGATTAGAAATTTAAGAATGTTTGTCTCAGTTACAGAGAACAAATAATAGTTTGTAATTCACCAAAATAAAATAAAATAACAGTTCATATTGCTAACCGATTATGAGGTGGGTATTATGGAATTCCTAGATTTTTATAATTTTTGTACAAACTTTTCATAAATTTGGACAATAATAAGTTTATTGAAAGAACAATCTCAGTTAAAAAATTAGTAAATACTTGGTGCGAAAAGTGGAAAAAATGGGAACGGTTTTGCAAGGTGGTGTGAAGGGTGCGACAATTGCGAAGAGTGCCAAAGTGGAAAAAATGAGTAGTTTTTTCAAATGGGCTTTCAGTCTTTGGTGCGAGATGGTGTGAATTGTTTCTCTCGTGCGAAGGGTGTGAACGGTTTATCCGATTTCCCTAGTGGTGCGAAGGGTGCGAATGGTTTCTCTGGTGCGAAGGGTGTGAATGATTTCTCTAGTTTCTTGAATTTCTCTCGGCCTCTGTGAACAAGGATTTCAGATGGGCTTTCAGTCGGAAGCTAGCAATGGAGCGGAATCGGCGTATGAGAAGAGCGATTTCAGATGGTTTTTCTCGGCCTCTGCGAACTATTATTTGAGATTGGGTTTCGGAGGCGTCGGCAAAATTTGAAACAAAAGCATGCAGGGGAGGAAACCCAAGCAGCTCTTAGTAAACAAAACACACCATCTGTTTTGCTGAAATTAATTTTGACATTGGAGAGCAATTTTGACCGAAAGCCCATTCCTTTTATTTTGCCCGAATTTTGACCGAAAGCACTTTCGGACTCTGAGTAGAGAGTGATTACGCTCTCACCAGCAGTTTTGTATATATATATATATGTATAATATGTATATATGTAGGTGTACGTTTAAATTTAAAGTTGGTTTTGGACAAGGTTTAGCTTGGAGCCCTGCCGGATTAGATATGCCAAACTTAACTGGAAGACAATCATGTCTTCCATTTCATTTTGATCAATTTGTACATTCTAATTCTCCCTTTTTCTTTATTCCCTTGGGTGATTGCTAGATAATAGTGACTTGGTTTAAATCTTTATAAACTCATAATTGGGCTCAGGTTTGGAGCTAAAATTTTCCTTGTTTGTGGGGACTGGGTTGTGACTCCAGAAAGGGCCATCATAATGTGGTAGCTCAAAGTGAGTTTCTAATTCTCCCTTTTTCTTTATTCCCTTGGGTGATAGCTAGATAATAGTGACTTGGTTTAAATCTTTATAAACTCATAATTGGGCTCAGGTTTGGAGCTAAAATTTTCCTTGTTTGTGGGGACTGGGTTGTGACTCCAGAAAGGGCCATCATAATGTGGTAGCTCAAAGTGAGTTTTTGCTTAACAAGACAAAAGATGGATTTTAGTTATGCATGTAAAAAAAGCTTAAAATTGTTCAAATCTGGTTCAAATTCAGTCCAAATCTGAAACTGTCTAATTTAGTTTTGGGCTTTAAATTTTTTGTATAGATCTGATTCGAAGCCTGATCTATTGGGCTATCTATTGGACTAGTCCAAAGCTCTTCTATTTGGGTTGGTCTAAATCTTAGTCTGATATAATTTTTTATTTTTATTTTTATATGTTTAAATAATCATTGGTATAAATTATAAACCACATCAAATTAACAAAAATTAATAAATAAATAAAAACTAACAATTAATTATTTATATTATATATATGTATAACAATTATTGGTCTAAATTGTAAAAATTGCTATATAATTAAATAATCTATTTATTTAATATGTATAAGATTAAATTTATTATATTTCAATGATGAAACATATAATTTTTTTATTAGAATTTAAATTTATGATATATTTTGAGTACATAAAGTATTATAAAATTAATTTTTAGTTTTATTTTTTATATAATATGAAAATTATATTTTTAAATGGATAATTTCATTTACACCCTTTTTACTTTAATATAATTTCAAATATAACTTTCAAGTTTTAAAAATTTTAAAAATTACTCATACAGTTAATAAGATTCTATTAAACTTAACTCCAGAAATGCATAATGGTCATAAAATGTATCAATTTTTTTTCTCTCTCTCCTCTCTTTATATTCTTCTTATCTTTTAATTTTTCTTTCACATTTTTTTTCTGACTCTCACTTTCTCTCTTTTCTCCCCTCTTTCTCTCACTCTCTCTTAATTTTTTTCTTTTATATTTAATTTTTTTTAAAATAACATTTCTCTCTTTGTTATATCTTTTTATATTTTCTCTTTCTCTCTTTTCTTTTCTTTTCTTTTTTTTTTTTCTCATTCTTACCATAATCTTTTTTTTTCTTTTCTCTTTTTTTCATAATCCTCTCACTTTCTGTTTTTCTCTTTTTTTTTATGGTATTTTTTTGTATTTTTTCTCTCTATTTTCTCTATTTTATTTTTTTAAAACAAAAATATGTGATAAAATATTTTAAAATTAAAGTAATAAAAAAATTTAATGAAAAATTATCTATAAACCAAAACATTTAAATTAGGATGTATTAGTAATTATGAAAAAAATGGTAAGTTAATTTTTTTCTTCATTTTTCTATTTTTATTATTTCAATTTTTTAATAAATATATTATGATAAAAAATATTTAAGAGAGAGAGAGATAGAAAGAAGAGTGTGTGGGAGAGGAGAGAGAGAGAGGGAGGAGAGAGAGAGAGAGGAAGAAATAAAAAAATATTTAAATTTTATTTTAAAAAGTATTGTAGTAATTTTATTATTATTTCAATATTATTATTATCATTATCAGAATTACTAAACCATCGTCGGTGTAAAAGATGTATTTGAAATTACAAAAAATATTAATAAAATAATTTCATTTTTTAATTTAGATTTAAATTTAAATTTTAAATCTAAAATCCAAAATCGATATTTAAGCTCAAAATCCAGTTTAATACTTATAAAATTGAATACAAACCTTAAAATTTAGAGTTTTAACCCGAGTTAAACCGGTCTAAATTCTTTTTTTAATTCAAAAAAAATATGCGAACTCGAAATTTTAAGCTAGAAATAGGCGACATAAATTTACACTGCTAATTATTATGGATTGGGCTAAGTATAGGTTGGTACTATATGATATATATATATATATATATATATATATACACAGTTTGGCTCCAAAACCCGCCTGTCGGGTTAATAGAGTCCCCGACCCCCCCTAAAAAATTGAAATTGGCAATTTCAATTGAAGATCACGTGAGCCAAACCCAAATTTTCCCCCCATACCCCCGCATGAGTCTCGGCCATTTTTCCCCATCCCCCTCAGACTCAGCTTTGAGCCGCAGATCGCAGAGACCAGACCACCGCCCGTTTCAGCTCCAAATCTCGCCGGTATCCCCCCCCCCCCCGGTTTGAGCCCCAAATCTCGCCGATATCCCCCCCGGTCTGAGCTCGAAGTCTCGGCCCCAAAGCAGGAACCCCCACCTCCTGCCTCGGCCCCAAAGCCCCCCACCCTTGCGCTCGAGTCTCGGCCCCAAAGCAGGAACCCCCACCTCCTTCAGCCGTGCCTCGGCCCCAAAGCCCCCCACCCCCGCGCTCGAATCTCGGCCCCAAAGCAGGAACCCTCGTCCCCACGCTTGAGTCTCGGCCCCAAAGCAGGAACCCCCCCCCCACCCCAGGGTGACAGCCCATCCTTCCCAGCCGTTACCGGTCCCCACTGCACACAGCCCAGCCTCCCTAGCCGTGACCGGTCCCTCACCGCGCACTGCCCAGCCTCGCCGCGCACAGCCTAGCCTGTGGTATTTTTCAATTTCAATTCTTTTAAGTTCTCTGCTTTTGAAGTTATGCAGCCAATTTGGGAAGGCGTTTGTGTTTGATCGAGGGAATTTTTGCATTACTTTGGTTTTCCGTTCGTGTATTTGTTGGCATTACTATTAAAAAGTTATAATGTACTGTACAGTTGTAAATTGTAAGGATGTGCTTTGCAGAGACATGAGGAAATTGTAAATTGTAATAGATAAAATTGTAAGGAAATTGTGGAAAGGTTTGGAAATTGCAGAGACAGAGTTTGGAATTTATGAATTTGTACAGAATTGTAAATTGTATGATTTTTAATGGAAGAATTGTAAATGCTGCTTTGTTGATGATATTGGAACCGGGCATGAATGGTGAAAATACTTGATGCTTTTTATTTAATTGTAATTTTTGAGGAAATAAACTAAATTTTCATTTTCAATGGTTGATTGAGTTATATATGTTTTCTGTTGTTGTTATATTAGTTTTAAATGTGACTTTACAAAATACTTTATGCATAAATGTAGACTTTGCAACTAACTACTACCGGATTAATTTTTTTTTTTTGTATTTGTTTAGGGATTAATTTATACTCAATCTATGATTTTCAGAAAATTTAGCTTATTGTGGCAACAACATGTCAGATGATAGCGAAACACAGTGTTATACTCCACAAGTTGCATATGAGATCAAACCAAAATTTAATCAGGAATTTTCAACAGTAGAAGAGGCTTTCGATTGTTATAATGCATATGCAAGACAGTGTGGATTTAGTGCAAGAGTTAACAATAGCAAAAGAAAAGAAGGTGAGCTAGTGTGGAAACAGTTTGTTTGCTTTAAGGAAGGGCATAGAAATGACTATTATGAGAAGATGGAAAAATATACAGTCGAAAGATCAAATGAAAGGAATCGAGGAACTATTCGAGTTGGCTGCAAAGCTAAAATGACAGTGGTTAAGCGGCAGACTGGAATGAAATGAGTGGTTAGTCTTTTTGTGGAAGAGCATAATCATTTTCTTGCAACTCCAACTAAAGTGCATTTGTTATGGTCACATCGGAATGTGTCGGTGGCAAAAAGAGTTTTGAGCCAACAGTTAGCAGAAGCAAATATCCCAACTTGTCAACAAATTAGAGTGATGAAAATAGAATCTGGTAATCCTCAAAATCTCGGATGTACTGAGAAAGATTTAAAAAATTATGTATAGCGAGTGAGAGATGAGAAAAAAGAGATTGATGCAGAATTGTTAATATAATTTTTTTCTTCTGAGAGAGAAAAAAATCCAGCATTTTACTTCAGTTATGAACTGGATGATGAAAATCGGCTTGTCAGATGCTTTTGGGCAGATCCGTTTTCAAGGAGATCATATCATTTTTTTGGTGATGTACTCGTATTTGACACAACTTATAACACTAACAAATATGAAATGATATTTGCCCCCTTAGTAGGAGTGAACAATCATGGTCAAACTATCATTTTCGGATGTGCTTTGTTGAGTGGTGAGAAAAGTGAATCTTTCGTTTGGCTATTCAATCAGTTTTTGGATGCTATGCCTAGGGGTGCACCTCAGGTTATTATTACTGATCAAGATCCCGGAATGACTAAGGCCATTGCTCAAGTTTTCCCTTCAACTTATCATCGATTCTGCATATGGCACATTCTGATGAAATTTTCTGAAAAATTAGATGCCATTATTTATCGGGACAACTATATGTTGTTTAAAAATGTCATTTTCAACTCTAAGACTGTTGAAGAGTTTGAAAGTTGTTGGGTAGAATTGATACAAGAATTAGTCCTAGAGGACAATCTATAGTTGCATCAAATGTATGAAATCCGTAGCAAGTGGATTCCTGCATACTTTAATCATATCTTTAGTACAAGGATCCTGAGCAGTCAAAGAGCAGAAAGTTCACATTCATTTTTCAAAAGGTACATCTCAAACAAAAACTCACTGATGGACTTTATTATACTTTTAATAGAGCAATTAATCATCAAAGACATGATGAGTTAGTTGCAGATCATATTGATGTGAATGAGCAACCAAAGTTGAAATCCATGTGCCCAATGGAGACACAAATGGTCAAAATTTACACAAAGAGAAATTTTTTAATGTTTCAAGATGAGATGTTTGAAAGTGCTGCATATTTCTTAAGTAGTACATTTGAGGATGACATGTCTGATGTCCATACTGTGCAAAAGGCAACTGGAAGTAGTTCATCCAAGTGTAGACATGTTACATATAATAAGTATACAGACTACTTGTCATGTAGTTGTAGGATATTCGACTTCAAAGGAATCCCATGCAGACATATGTTGGCATTTTTTCGTGTGAAACAAATCATGTTTTTACCAAGTAAATACATACTGCATCGGTGGACAAAAGGTGCAAAGGTTGGTGAGTTGTGGGGTAATGATGATCAATTAATGAATGATGATGGCGATATGTCATTGGTGACGAGGCATGCATGTTTATCTACCTCCGGTTCTACTTTAATTGATGATGAATCTCTCACTACCGAGGCTACTAAATTTCTTTTGAGTGAATTTGAATTGTTACGTGTTAAAGTTAAGGATATTAATGGTACTACCATTGGAATGCCTGAATCAAGTAGCAGAAGAACAAAAGATGTTCAAAGTATTAATAATCCAATGCATGTGAGATCGAAAGGTCGTGGGAGAAGATTGAAATTTTCGAAAGAATTATCAATTTCGAAATCAAGACTTTGTCGAGGATGTGGACTTCGTGGGCAACAGCATGACAAAAGAAATTGTCCTAGGTTGCAGGAAAGGTAAATTTATAATTATTTTTTCATTTCCATTTAAGTTCAAATTGAAACTTCTTAAATTTTGATTATGACATTTTTATTCATATATTTTTATCATCTAGATCCACAATATATGATCAAGATGTTAATGAGTATTCATCAAGCGAGGATGACGAATTAGTTTCTCAAGCTAGTACAATTTTAGAACTTAATTTCTAATTAATCTTTCAGCATATGGTTATTGCTATTAGATTTTATAATTCCAACAGTATATCATTTGGAATTGATTTGTAGGATCAAATTTATGTGGACGAACTAAAAGACTATAGTGGTCAATGATTTAAATGAATTTTGCAGGAAATGTGAAATTTTATAACTACCAACCATTTTAATTTAAGTTATTTTAATTTTTTTATTTATGGTATCATGATGAGTTTATGTTTGTGATATAGGTCCTAAACCTGGTGACGGTTCACTGTAACAACTTCGTGCATATGAAGAAGTTCATGAACATATTTCGAATTTGTATTGAAGATATTAATTAATGAGACTTGACAGAGTTTGTCTATTTAATTAGCGAGACTTATTTTTGGCTATTTAAATTAGTGAGACTTTTTGTTTTGTCTATTTTAATTAATGAGATTTTTTGTTTTGTCTATTTTAATTAATGAGACTTTTGTTGTCTTTTATTTATTTTTGGATGTCAATTCTTGCATATTTAAAAATATAGCATTGTCTAGCAAGGTCCATATTGAAGCAGCAGTATAACTTTAAAGGTAGCATCAAGGTGTATTTTTTGTCAACATTTTCACACCTAGTATTTGCTCTGTTTGTCTCTGCATTTGGTTCTTCTCATAATATTTATGCAATTGGAAATAATTTAATATGACCATTATTCTTTGATTGGTTTTAACATATTTCCCTCATCATCAACAAAGGCTGTGTATAGAAATTTTGGATGAATTTGCAATCAAGAATGCTTCCTCGATTTGGTATTGCAGAGCAGTTGTAGAAGTAAAGCCCTTTTTTTTTTGTGTGCTGGCCATTTAGGTACTAACCAGAGATGCTTAATTTATCAGAATCCCAACCATTGAACCAAAATCCAGGAACCAAGCAAGTCCCGCACACCAAAGAACATCAATAACCAAATTATCATTAACCCCAAAACAAAACCAATTATATTAAATAAATAACCCAATATAATTTAAAAAAAAAACAAAAATCATAACAAAACCACGAACCAAGCAAGTGCCGAACACCAAAGAAAAACAAAAATTATTTCCAATTGACCATTGGATTTCTCAACGAGTTCCTTGAGGGAGAGGAAGGATTCCTGAGCGCGGGGGCGGGGGTTCCTGCTTTGGGGCCGAGACTCGAGCTTGTCTATAAATAGGTGGAGGCCTCATTTGGCCAAACCATCCAAGAAATCAAGCAAAGTCTCTTGTAAAGCTTTCTTTCAAGCAATATACTTTTATTCTCCCAAACTTTCTTGTGTTCTTTTTTGTTTGCTTTGCTTTCTCTTCTTTGTAGGCAAAAAGGCTTACTTAGTTGCAACACAAAGGGTCGGAATAGCAACTAAGGCCGCACGGCTTGAAAGTTCGAAAAACAAGTCCGTGACATAAGGAAGGAGGAAGCTAGGGCACATCGTGGGTTCAGCAGGGGGACCGTCAGGGCTCTGTAAATCGGACGGAGCCTCTGTTTCTACTTGGCCAGGGAGCCAGGAACGGGGCTGGGGGAGGCAGGGGAGAAGCGCCGACAAGTCAAGTTTGCGGTGGGAGGCAGGGGAGAGTTGAACCTGGGAAGAAAAAAGGGGAAAAAAAATTTGCTTGGGGGGGNGGGGGGGGGGCTAATCGCGGAGGAGGAAGAAGGGGGGAGGACCAAGGGGGGAGGGCCTGAACCACGTGTCTCGCACGTGGGTGAATTTCAAATTGCAATTTTGACTTCCCAATTGCAATTTTGACCGTCAGGGACGCTATAAACCCCAACTTCGGGGTTTATAGCGTTTTCGTATATATATATCTGAAATGGATGGCTATGATGTAAGAGTATAAATCATATTTCATCAGATTACAACATGTAGCATGAGAGAGACGTAGGTAAATTTAGAATATGAAGTTGGCCCCACCTCAAAATTTCATTCACTCACCCTCACGGGACCCACACAGAAGTCTCTTAATCTTGTTCCAGATGGCTGGGCCATGTGGCTTTTATTATAAAAAACTCAACAACAATAAGCGAAGACAGGTTGGCCTTATTGTTCTCAAATTCTCAACCGACACAAAAAAAATCTACCAGAGTAATCAAAGGTGAGAATGAGCTTTTGAAGCTCCAGTGGGTGTGAAATCGCTGAAATCGTCGATGATGGAGTTGGTTTCAACCTCAGAGAGAGAATTGATATATGTGTATGTGTAGTTGGAAATGACAACGTGAGAGTTGGTATTGTTATTTAAGTTTGTTAATGAATAAAATATATCATAGTGGGTTAGTAAACAATATAATTATTTATATTATAGTTAGTTATTGATTATAATTTTGAATATAAAAAATTAATATTATTTTTTTTTTTCAATTGATTCTTTCATTTTCACGATTACATATTTTTTGGTTGAAAACTAAGTCATGGGCCTAATTTTTTTTTGTTTTCTTTCAATTGATGCTTTCATTTTCATGATTACATATTTTTTGGTTGAAGACTAAGTCATAGGACTGATTCCTTCACGTGAATAAATCTATTGATAGAAAAAAAAAATGTTTCATTACATATTTCAAATTTCCAATTATTTTTTTTTGTTTGTTTGGTAATTTATCTGCATTTCACTTTTCATTTTGTTCCGCAGCTAACTTTCTTGATATATAGTGTATATATATTTGTAAACACTTGGCTTCTCATTGTTTATCTTTTTAGTTCACTGCTTCTTTTTATAAATTTTATATTATTGTTCTCGTGGTTTTGCTTATATTTTGACGTCAATTTGCTGTGCAATAAAAGAAGTCATTTGTCTATAGCCAACAAATCGGAATGAGTTTGATTTTTTTAAGTTAATGTATAATTACAATTTATAAAATTCAATTTGTCAATTTACATACTAACTAATACTATTTTATTGCTACATGAAATGTCATAAGTTAATGGCTAGTGGAGGAAGCAAATGTGATCCTGCTTGGGACAAAAATGGAACAATATGCAAATACTGTGGACATGTGATGAAAAGTGGTGGAATAACATGCCTTAAATACCATCTTAGTGATATGGATCCCTCACACAATGTACAACGTTGTGGAATTGTGCCTCCTGAAGTAAAAAGTTACATAGAGGGGTTACTAAAAGGACGCAAGACCAAAAAAATAAATCGAGTGTAGGATATTCGTGCAGAATTACAAGGCCAACTTGATACTGAAGCAACTGACGTAGATGAAGAGTCTGATGATGATATAACATTCCCACCTGGAATGGATCCTTATCAGCAAAAAGAATATCAAGAAGCAATTCGTGCTTCTAGACAAACTGAGTGGGAAAGAAGTTATCTCTATAAAATTCTAGTTGGGGCTCAAAATGGTGAGTCTAGTAGTCAAGGTAGACCAATGGTGCAACGAACATGGAGTCTTAGAGAACTACAATTAAAGCCTGAACCAAGATTATACAAGTCATCTCAAGCAAGGCAAAAGAATATAAAAAAAGAAAATTTATGAAGGAAAGATAAAGGAAAGTATGGCAAAACTTATAAGTAAGTTTTTTATTTATGAAAATCTTCCAGCTAATAAAGCAGCATCTTATGATTTCAAAAATTTAGTGGTGGGATGTCAACAAGCAGGGATAGGTGTAGACCCCCTTTCCCCTTATGAGATTAAGACAAATTACCTGGATTTGGAGTTTGAAGAGATAGAAGAATATGTGAACAATATGAGAGAAAAATATGAGACTTATGGTTGTACAATCATGTGTGATGGATGGACAGGTCCCACAAAAATGTCTATCATCAATTTTATGGTGTACACCAAAGGTAAAATAATTTTTTTTAAATATGTTAATGCTTCACATATGATAAAGGATCATGCATACATATATGGCCTGTTGAAGCAAATGATTGCAGATGTGGGGAGACAAAATGTGGTACAAATAGTAACAGACAATCGCTCTGCATTTCTTAAGGCTGGAAAAAAGTTAATGAAGCGTTATCATTTGTATTGGACTCCATGTGCAGCACATTGCATTGATCTTATGTTTGAAGATATTGGAAAGAATGAGCAAGTGGCCAATGTGATCAAACAAGCTAGAATGATCACAAATTACATCTACAATCACAATTGGTTGCTAGCAAAAATGCATGAAACCTGCAAAGGAGATATTGTTCGTCCTGAACTTACACAATTTGCAACAAACTATCTTGCACTTGATAGTTTGATTAAAAAGAAAGTAGGACTAAAGCAGCTATTCACATCTAATGATTGGGCATGCTACACGTATAGTGCGTCAAAAATAGGTCAAAAAGTAGAGATGATAGTGCTTGATCATACTTTTTGGGATCAAGCACTAAAGGTGTGTGAATTTTTTGAGCCATTATTTAAGTTTTTACGTGTTGTTGACACTGAGGTCTATCCAACAATGGGAGCAGTGTATGAGTTGATGCGTGTTGTTAGAAAGGAACTTGGAAAAAAACATGGTGCAAAGTGGGTTTTAAAGATCATCAATGATAGGTGGGATAAAACTTTAGGTCATCCATTACATGCAACATGTATGGCGTAATTCTTAATTTATAAGAACTATTATTTATAGTTTTTCACATTATTAATTAAACTAAAATACTTTTTTTTCTTTTTTTCATACAGCTTATTATTTGAATCCGCAATACCAATATAGATCTGAGGTTGGGAAAAACTCTGAACTTATAAAGGCAGTACATGATGTATACTCTACATTAGACCCCAAATCAATGGCAATTGGCAAGTTTGGAAATGAGGTATTGTTTTAATAATTTGTTAATGTACTATATTTAAAGGGTGTAAAACTTAATTTAATTTTATTGTCAGCTTACATATTTCAAAGATGCAAGGAAATGATTTGCAAAGGCAGCAGCAGTTGCTGTTCAAAATGTGATGTCTCCTGATAAGTCCAATAATATTTCGTTTTTTGATAGTCCAATATAATTATATTTGAAACAACCAAATTTTTATTTATACATGGTGGGTTATGTATAGCGATAGTGCACCTACTGTTATAAAATTAGCTATGAAAGTTTTATCACAAACAACCTCATCATCTGCTTGTGAACAAAATTGGAGCACTTTTTCATTAATACATACAAACCAAAGAAATAAGCTAGCATATAGTAGAATTGAGAAACTAGTATATTGCTACTATAATATGAAGCTGAAGTTAAAAGATATGGAAGCAGAAGAATAAAACCAACAAGCATTTGATCCAACAACAATCTTCGATGCTATTGTAGATGATAGTGATGAAGAGGGTAACCAAGTATATCAATGGATTAAACCAGTGCATTTAGATGATAATGAAGGGAACCCTGACCTAAAAATTGCACAACAAGCTAAAGAAGAAGGTATAAATGTTCAAAGAGTAATTGTTGAAGAAGTAGGCTCTAATAGTGCTGATTCTTTTGAAAACCTTATGAGACAGCCAACTAGAACTCCTAGTGCTTCGGCCCTTTCTAAAAGTACAGGTTAAGAATTTCCAACTATTGATAGTGACTCTGGCTCAAGTGGTGATATCAATAGATGCACTTGTGAAGTTAGAAGTGGTCACGAAAGAGAATCACTAATTCAACAGAGATTGAGTCCATTCACTGGTGAAGAATATTACACTCATGCAACTCAAAATGAGGATCATAGAATTAGAGAAGGTAGGCTAGGAATTTGTGCTATAGAAAAATATTATACGCACTGAGAAAGGGGTACAATGAGAATATCACAATAAGAAGAGGAATATTTTTCTACAAATTTTGGATCAATGAGGATTAAAAGTGACTATAACCCTTATTTCATGGATAGTTATGGAATGTCATCAAGTAATAACTCATGGATACATTCTCAAACTCAGCCATCAGGGCCTAGTAATTATGAACAAAGTCAGTCAACGTCATATCCATATCATGACTATCAGCAAAAACAATCACATGAAATATTAGATCCATATGGTTGGCATGTTAACAATTATATGCAAAATTATCAAGGAAACATGCTTTTTGATCAATATTTCTCTCAATACNTTTCTTATTCTCATCTCTTCTATTTTTCTTTTTTAAAACTTGTTCATTTTTATCTTTAAATCATCCAAATCCTAACCCTTTAAAATTTATATTTGGTTACCTCATGTATAAAATTTAGGGATAAACTAATACACCAGCATGCTCAATAATACAATGATAATATAGACTAGTGCAATTGAGACTAATACAGTACAAGCTCATATAATCTAGCATATAAAATATATTCGTAAAGTATCTTGAAATTACAAAATATAAAATAAAGAAGTAGGCAGAATCTCCCTTCCAAAATATAAAATAAAAGGCAAAGTTTTTTTTTTTCTTTTCGCTAATTCCTAATTCCCGCCATCTTTCTGCCCCAAACGGCCAAACCCAAAGAAAGCGAGAGAGAGCGGAATTCATCATCATCGGCGACAATGGCGAGAGGTTCATCGAAGAAGAGGGAGACAGGAAATGGTGGTCAGGAGAACCCAGAGACCACAGAGCGCAGCAGGCTCAAAGCCCTCGCGTTCTCTAACAACATGCTTTCCCAAACCCCATCCTATCCTCCCCAAACTCTTACACCTTCCAAATCCGTCATCAAACACCACGGCAAAGACATCCTCAAGAAATCTCAGAGGAAGAACAGGTTCCTCTTCTCCTTCCCCGGCCTCCTTGCTCCCATCGGAGGCGGAAAGCTCGGCGAGCTCAAGGATTTGGGTACCAAGAACCCAGTTCTCTACCTCGATTTCCCACAGGTTGTTCTCTCTCTCTCTCTCTCTCTTTTTCTTTTCTCGTTGTTTGATTACTGAGAAGATGGAGAAAACCTTTTTTTTTTTTTTTCCCTTTCGAGCTTTTTCAGGGTCGGATGAAGCTGTTTGGTACTATTGTATATCCGAAGAATAGATATTTGACTCTGCAGTTCCCAAGGGGCGGAAAAAATGTCATGTGTGAGGACTACTTTGATAATATGGTTTGCATTTTTCTTTCTCTTTTTTCATGTTTTTATTCATATTTATTTGAATATTTGGTGGTTTTGGTTGCGTAATGTAGAAATTAGGTTTTAAGATGTTGGGAATGTCATAATGGATGCTAGCTGTTTTAGTTGGTGAGCAACTGAAAGGGTGTATTATATAGATTTTTATTCAATTTCCAAAAGATGGTGACAAGGTTTGCTATCATTTGAGCGCGATTGCTATTACCATCATTTGAACTTTTTTTGTTGCTTAATTTAGGAGTTTATTGTTGCAATTCTGATTTTTCTAAACTATATGTTAGATCCAAGACCCAGGTGGGCTTTATTTTGTAAACGTAGTCCTTTATTTTTATTGTCTCTATGAAATGTATGATCTGGCCATTTTGGAATAGGTTTCGACATGTTATGCTAGCAATTTGGTATTCCTCCCGCTATTTTCAGCAGTATCTCCCTAGCTTGCAAGATCAGACGCCATGATAACTTTGCAAACGTGAAACTAGTATTGTTCTCTAGGATGGTCGTGGTGCTATTGATTGCTTCAGAATAATATCATATTCTTGGCTGAAGTTCAAAAGTTTTTCCTTCAATAACAAATGATTGGATAAAGAAGGAGTTTAGTGAAACATACAAAGATTCTTGTTTCATCTTGCCATTAGATCTCATGAAGCCTTGAGTTAGACCATGGGTAATCTTCCTAT